>CAWVNZ010001445.1:0-275003 GCA_963930735.1 Dioctria linearis
ACTATATAAAAGGCAATCCCTGGCGTAATTAAATTTGCGACAGTAGAAAATTATTTTTTGAATAATTTACTGTAGAAAAGGCAATCCCTGGCGCACATAAAATTTGCGACAGTATAAAATTAGTTTTTGAATAATTTACTATAGAAAAGGCAATCCCTGGCGCACATAAAATTTGCGACAGTAAAAAATTATTTTTTGAATAATTTACTATAGAAAAGTCAATCCCTGGCGCAATTAAAATTTGTGACAGTATAAAATTATTTTTTGAATAATTTACTATAGAAAAGGCAATCCCTGGGATATTTAAAATTTGCGACAGTATAAAATTAGTTTTTGAAAAATTTACTATATAAAAGGCAATCCCTGGCGCAATTAAAATTTGCGACAGTTGAAAATTATTTTTTGAATAATTTACTATAGAAAAGGCAATCCCTGGGATATTTAAAATTTGCGACAGTATAAAATTATTTTTTGAATAATTTACTATAGAAAAGGCAATCCCTGGCGCACATAAAATTTGCGACAGTATAAAATTAGTTTTTGAATAATTTACTATAGAAAAGTCAATCCCTGGCGCAATTAAAATTTGTGACAGTAGAAAATTAGTTTTTGAATAATTTACTATAGAAAAGGCAATCCCTGGCGCAATTAAAATTTGTGACAGTATAAAATTATTTTTGAATAATTTACTATAGAAAAGGCAATCCCTGGGATATTTAAAATTTGTGACAGTATAAAATTATTTTTTGAATAATTTACTATATAAAAGGCAATCCCTGGCGCAATTAAAATTTGCGACAGTAGAAAATTATTTTTTGAATAATTTACTATAGAAAAGGCAATCCCTGGCGTAATTAAAATTTGCGACAGTTGAAAATTATTTTTTGAATAATTTACTATAGAAAAGGCAATCCCTGGCGCACATAAAATTTGCGACAGTATAAAATTAGTTTTTGAAAAATTTACTATATAAAAGGCAATCCCTGGCGTAATTAAAATTTGCGACAGTAGAAAATTATTTTTTGAATAATTTACTGTAGAAAAGGCAATCCCTGGGATATTTAAAATTTGTGACAGTATAAAATTATTTTTTGAATAATTTACTATAGAAAAGGCAATCCCTGGCGCAATTAAAATTTGTGACAGTATAAAATTATTTTTTGAATAATTTACTGTAGAAAAGGCAATCCCTGGCGCAATTAAAATTTGCGACAGTATAAAATTATTTTTTGAATAATTTACTATATAAAAGGCAATCCCTGGCGTAATTAAAATTTGCGACAGTAGAAAATTATTTTTTGAATAATTTACTGTAGAAAAGGCAATCCCTGGGATATTTAAAATTTGTGACAGTATAAAATTATTTTTTGAATAATTTACTATAGAAAAGGCAATCCCTGGCGCAATTAAAATTTGTGACAGTTGAAAATTATTTTTTGAATAATTTACTATAGAAAAGGCAATCCCTGGGATATTTAAAATTTGCGACAGTATAAAATTAGTTTTTGAAAAATTTACTATAGAAAAGGCAATCCCTGGCGCAATTAAAATTTGTGACAGTTGAAAATTATTTTTTGAATAATTTACTATAGAAAAGGCAATCCCTGGCGCACATAAAATTTGCGACAGTATAAAATTAGTTTTTGAAAAATTTACTATATAAAAGGCAATCCCTGGCGTAATTAAAATTTGCGACAGTAGAAAATTATTTTTTGAATAATTTACTGTAGAAAAGGCAATCCCTGGGATATTTAAAATTTGTGACAGTATAAAATTATTTTTTGAATAATTTACTATATAAAAGGCAATCCCTGGCGCAATTAAAATTTGCGACAGTATAAAATTAGTTTTTGAATAATTTACTATAGAAAAGGCAATCCCTGGCGCAATTAAAATTTGTGACAGTATAAAATTATTTTTTGAATAATTTACTATAGAAAAGGCAATCCCTGGGATATTTAAAATTTGCGACAGTATAAAATTAGTTTTTGAAAAATTTACTATATAAAAGGCAATCCCTGGCGCAATTAAAATTTGCGACAGTATAAAATTATTTTTTGAATAATTTACTATAGAAAAGGCAATCCCTGGCGCAATTAAAATTTGTGACAGTAGAAAATTAGTTTTTGAATAATTTACTATATAAAAGGCAATCCCTGGCGCAATTAAAATTTGTGACAGTTGAAAATTATTTTTTGAATAATTTACTATATAAAGGCAATCCCTGGCGCAATTAAAATTTGTGACAGTATAAAATTATTTTTTGAATAATTTACTATAGAAAAGGCAATCCCTGGCGCACATAAAATTTGCGACAGTATAAAATTATTTTTTGAATAATTTACTATAGAAAAGGCAATCCCTGGCGCACATAAAATTTGCGACAGTATAAAATTAGTTTTTGAAAAATTTACTATAGAAAAGTCAATCCCTGGCGCAATTAAAATTTGTGACAGTAGAAAATTAGTTTTTGAATAATTTACTATAGAAAAGGCAATCCCTGGCGCAATTAAAATTTGTGACAGTTGAAAATTATTTTTTGAATAATTTACTATAGAAAAGGCAATCCCTGGCGCACATAAAATTTGCGACAGTATAAAATTAGTTTTTGAATAATTTACTATAGAAAAGGCAATCCCTGGCGCACATAAAATTTGCGACAGTAAAAAATTATTTTTTGAATAATTTACTATAGAAAAGACAATCCCTGGCGCAATTAAAATTTGTGACAGTAGAAAATTATTTTTTGAATAATTTACTGTAGAAAAGGCAATCCCTGGGATATTTAAAATTTGCGACAGTATAAAATTAGTTTTTGAAAAATTTACTATATAAAAGGCAATCCCTGGCGCAATTAAAATTTGCGACAGTATAAAATTAGTTTTTGAAAAATTTACTGTAGAAAAGGCAATCCCTGGCGCAATTAAAATTTGCGACAGTATAAAATTAGTTTTTGAAAAATTTACTATATAAAAGGCAATCCCTGGCGTAATTAAAATTTGTGACAGTATAAAATTATTTTTTGAATAATTTACTATAGAAAAGGCAATCCCTGGCGCAATTAAAATTTGTGACAGTATAAAATTATTTTTTGAATAATTTACTGTAGAAAAGGCAATCCTTGGCGCACATAAAATTTGTGACAGTATAAAATTATTTTTTGAATAATTTACTATAGAAAAGGCAATCCCTGGCGCACATAAAATTTGCGACAGTATAAAATTAGTTTTTGAAAAATTTACTATATAAAAGGCAATCCCTGGCGCAATTAAAATTTGTGACAGTTGAAAATTATTTTTTGAATAATTTACTATAGAAAAGTCAATCCCTGGCGCAATTAAAATTTGCGACAGTATAAAATTATTTTTTGAATAATTTACTATATAAAAGGCAATCCCTGGCGTAATTAAAATTTGCGACAGTAGAAAATTATTTTTTGAATAATTTACTGTAGAAAAGGCAATCCCTGGGATATTTAAAATTTGTGACAGTATAAAATTATTTTTTGAATAATTTACTATAGAAAAGGCAATCCCTGGCGCACATAAAATTTGTGACAGTTGAAAATTATTTTTTGAATAATTTACTATAGAAAAGTCAATCCCTGGCGCAATTAAAATTTGTGACAGTAGAAAATTAGTTTTTGAATAATTTACTATAGAAAAGGCAATCCCTGGCGCAATTAAAATTTGTGACAGTAGAAAATTATTTTTTGAATAATTTACTGTAGAAAAGGCAATCCTGGCGTAATTAAAATTTGCGACAGTATAAAATTATTTTTTGAATAATTTACTATAGAAAAGGCAATCCCTGGCGCAATTAAAATTTGCGACAGTATAAAATTAGTTTTTGAATAATTTACTATAGAAAAGGCAATCCCTGGCGCAATTAAAATTTGTGACAGTATAAAATTATTTTTTGAATAATTTACTGTAGAAAAGGCAATCCCTGGGATATTTAAAATTTGCGACAGTAGAAAATTATTTTTTGAATAATTTACTATATAAAAGGCAATCCCTGGCGTAATTAAAATTTGCGACAGTAGAAAATTATTTTTTGAATAATTTACTATAGAAAAGGCAATCCCTGGGATATTTAAAATTTGCGACAGTAGAAAATTATTTTTTGAATAATTTACTATATAAAAGGCAATCCCTGGCGCAATTAAAATTTGCGACAGTAGAAAATTATTTTTTGAATAATTTACTATATAAAAGGCAATCCCTGGCGTAATTAAAATTTGTGACAGTTGAAAATTATTTTTTGAATAATTTACTATATAAAAGGCAATCCCTGGCGCACATAAAATTTGCGACAGTAAAAAATTATTTTTTGAATAATTTACTATAGAAAAGTCAATCCCTGGCGCAATTAAAATTTGCGACAGTAGAAAATTATTTTTTGAATAATTTACTATAGAAAAGTCAATCCCTGGCGCAATTAAAATTTGCGACAGTAGAAAATTAGTTTTTGAATAATTTACTATATAAAAGGCAATCCCTGGCGTAATTAAAATTTGTGACAGTATAAAATTATTTTTGAATAATTTACTATAGAAAAGGCAATCCCTGGCGCAATTAAAATTTGCGACAGTATAAAATTATTTTTTGAATAATTTACTGTAGAAAAGGCAATCCCTGGCGTAATTAAAATTTGCGACAGTAGAAAATTATTTTTTGAATAATTTACTATATAAAAGGCAATCCCTGGCGTAATTAAAATTTGTGACAGTTGAAAATTATTTTTTGAATAATTTACTATAGAAAAGGCAATCCCTGGCGCACATAAAATTTGCGACAGTAAAAAATTATTTTTTGAATAATTTACTATAGAAATGTCAATCCCTGGCGCAATTAAAATTTGCGACAGTAGAAAATTATTTTTTGAATAATTTACTATAGAAAAGGCAATCCCTGGCGCAATTAAAATTTGTGACAGTTGAAAATTATTTTTTGAATAATTTACTATAGAAAAGTCAATCCCTGGCGCAATTAAAATTTGCGAGAGTAGAAAATTATTTTTTGAATAATTTACTATATAAAAGGCAATCCCTGGCGTAATTAAAATTTGCGACAGTAGAAAATTATTTTTTGAATAATTTACTGTAGAAAAGGCAATCCCTGGGATATTTAAAATTTGCGACAGTATAAAATTAGTTTTTGAATAATTTACTATAGAAAAGGCAACCCCTGGCGCAATTAAAATTTGCGACAGTATAAAATTATTTTTGAATAATTTACTGTAGAAAAGGCAATCCCTGGCGTAATTAAAATTTGCGACAGTATAAAATTATTTTTTGAATAATTTACTATAGAAAAGGCAATCCCTGGCGCAATTAAAATTTGTGACAGTAGAAAATTATTTTTTGAATAATTTACTGAAGAAAAGGCAATCCCTGGCGTAATTAAAATTTGCGACAGTATAAAATTATTTTTTGAATAATTTACTATAGAAAAGGCAATCCCTGGCGTAATTAAAATTTGCGACAGTATAAAATTATTTTTTGAATAATTTACTATAGAAAAGGCAATCCCTGGCGCAATTAAAATTTGCGACAGTATAAAATTATTTTTTGAATAATTTACTATATAAAAGGCAATCCCTGGCGTAATTAAAATTTGTGACAGTTGAAAATTAGTTTTTGAATAATTTACTATAGAAAAGGCAATCCCTGGCGTAATTAAAATTTGCGACAGTATAAAATTAGTTTTTGAATAATTTACTATAGAAAAGGCAATCCCTGGGATATTTAAAATTTGTGACAGTTGAAAATTATTTTTTGAATAATTTACTATAGAAAAGGCAATCCCTGGGATATTTAAAATTTGCGACAGTATAAAATTAGTTTTTGAAAAATTTACTATATAAAAGGCAATCCCTGGCGCACATAAAATTTGCGACAGTAGAAAATTATTTTTTGAATAATTTACTATAGAAAAGGCAATCCCTGGCGCACATAAAATTTGCGACAGTATAAAATTAGTTTTTCAATAATTTACTATAGAAAAGGCAATCCCTGGCGTAATTAAAATTTGCGACAGTATAAAATTAGTTTTTGAATAATTTACTATAGAAAAGGCAATCCCTGGCGCACATAAAATTTGCGACAGTATAAAATTATTTTTTGAATAATTTACTATAGAAAAGGCAATCCCTGGCGTAATTAAAATTTGCGACAGTATAAAATTAGTTTTTGAATAATTTACTATAGAAAAGGCAATCCCTGGCGCAATTAAAATTTGTGACAGTATAAAATTATTTTTTGAATAATTTACTATAGAAAAGGCAATCCCTGGCGTAATTAAAATTTGCGACAGTATAAAATTAGTTTTTGAAAAATTTACTATATAAAAGGCAATCCCTGGGATATTTAAAATTTGCGACAGTATAAAATTAGTTTTTGAAAAATTTACTATAGAAAAGGCAATCCCTGGCGCAATTAAAATTTGTGACAGTATAAAATTATTTTTTGAATAATTTACTGTAGAAAAGGCAATCCCTGGGATATTTAAAATTTGCGACAGTATAAAATTAGTTTTTGAAAAATTTACTATAGAAAAGGCAATCCCTGGCGCACATAAAATTTGCGACAGTATAAAATTATTTTTTGAATAATTTACTATAGAAAAGGCAATCCCTGGCGTAATTAAAATTTGCGACAGTATAAAATTAGTTTTTGAATAATTTACTATAGAAAAGGCAATCCCTGGCGCAATTAAAATTTGCGACAGTATAAAATTATTTTTTGAATAATTTACTGTAGAAAAGGCAATCCCTGGGATATTTAAAATTTGCGACAGTATAAAATTAGTTTTTGAAAAATTTACTATAGAAAAGGCAATCCCTGGCGCACATAAAATTTGCGACAGTATAAAATTAGTTTTTGAATAATTTACTATAGAAAAGGCAATCCCTGGCGTAATTAAAATTTGCGACAGTATAAAATTAGTTTTTGAAAAATTTACTATAGAAAAGGCAATCCCTGGCGCAATTAAAATTTGTGACAGTATAAAATTATTTTTTGAATAATTTACTATAGAAAAGGCAATCCCTGGCGCAATTAAAATTTGCGACAGTATAAAATTATTTTTTGAATAATTTACTATAGAAAAGGCAATCCCTGGCGCAATTAAAATTTGTGACAGTAGAAAATTAGTTTTTGAATAATTTACTATATAAAAGGCAATCCCTGGCGCAATTAAAATTTGTGACAGTTGAAAATTATTTTTTGAATAATTTACTATATAAAAGGCAATCCCTGGCGCAATTAAAATTTGTGACAGTATAAAATTATTTTTTGAATAATTTACTATAGAAAAGGCAATCCCTGGCGCAATTAAAATTTGTGACAGTATAAAATTATTTTTTGAATAATTTACTATAGAAAAGGCAATCCCTGGCGCAATTAAAATTTGTGACAGTATAAAATTATTTTTTGAATAATTTACTATAGAAAAGGCAATCCCTGGCGCAATTAAAATTTGTGACAGTATAAAATTAGTTTTTGAATAATTTACTATATAAAAGGCAATCCCTGGCGCAATTAAAATTTGTGACAGTATAAAATTATTTTTTGAATAATTTACTGTAGAAAAGGCAATCCCTGGCGCAATTAAAATTTGCGACAGTATAAAATTATTTTTTGAATAATTTACTATAGAAAAGGCAATCCCTGGCGCACATAAAATTTGCGACAGTATAAAATTATTTTTTGAATAATTTACTATAGAAAAGTCAATCCCTGGCGCAATTAAAATTTGCGACAGTAGAAAATTATTTTTTGAAAAATTTACTATATAAAAGGCAATCCCTGGCGTAATTAAAATTTGCGACAGTATAAAATTATTTTTTGAATAATTTACTATAGAAAAGGCAATCCCTGGCGCAATTAAAATTTGTGACAGTATAAAATTATTTTTTGAATAATTTACTATAGAAAAGGCAATCCCTGGCGCAATTAAAATTTGTGACAGTATAAAATTAGTTTTTGAATAATTTACTATATAAAAGGCAATCCCTGGCGCAATTAAAATTTGCGACAGTAGAAAATTATTTTTTGAATAATTTACTATATAAAAGGCAATCCCTGGCGTAATTAAAATTTGCGACAGTAGAAAATTATTTTTTGAATAATTTACTGTAGAAAAGGCAATCCCTGGGATATTTAAAATTTGCGACAGTTGAAAATTATTTTTTGAATAATTTACTATAGAAAAGGCAATCCCTGGGATATTTAAAATTTGCGACAGTATAAAATTATTTTTTGAATAATTTACTATAGAAAAGGCAATCCCTGGCGCACATAAAATTTGTGACAGTATAAAATTATTTTTTGAATAATTTACTATAGAAAAGGCAATCCCTGGGATATTTAAATTTTGCGACAGTATAAAATTAGTTTTTGAATAATTTACTATAGAAAAGGCAATCCCTGGCGCAATTAAAATTTGTGACAGTATAAAATTATTTTTTGAATAATTTACTATAGAAAAGGCAATCCCTGGCGTAATTAAAATTTGCGACAGTATAAAATTAGTTTTTGAAAAATTTACTATATAAAAGGCAATCCCTGGGATATTTAAAATTTGCGACAGTATAAAATTAGTTTTTGAAAAATTTACTATAGAAAAGGCAATCCCTGGCGCAATTAAAATTTGTGACAGTATAAAATTATTTTTTGAATAATTTACTGTAGAAAAGGCAATCCCTGGGATATTTAAAATTTGCGACAGTATAAAATTAGTTTTTGAAAAATTTACTATAGAAAAGGCAATCCCTGGCGCACATAAAATTTGCGACAGTATAAAATTATTTTTTGAATAATTTACTATAGAAAAGGCAATCCCTGGCGTAATTAAAATTTGCGACAGTATAAAATTAGTTTTTGAATAATTTACTATAGAAAAGGCAATCCCTGGCGCAATTAAAATTTGCGACAGTATAAAATTATTTTTTGAATAATTTACTGTAGAAAAGGCAATCCCTGGGATATTTAAAATTTGCGACAGTATAAAATTAGTTTTTGAAAAATTTACTATAGAAAAGGCAATCCCTGGCGCACATAAAATTTGCGACAGTATAAAATTAGTTTTTGAATAATTTACTATAGAAAAGGCAATCCCTGGCGTAATTAAAATTTGCGACAGTATAAAATTAGTTTTGAAAATTTACTATAGAAAAGGCAATCCCTGGCGCAATTAAAATTTGTGACAGTATAAAATTATTTTTTGAATAATTTACTATAGAAAAGGCAATCCCTGGCGCAATTAAAATTTGCGACAGTATAAAATTATTTTTTGAATAATTTACTATAGAAAAGGCAATCCCTGGCGCAATTAAAATTTGTGACAGTAGAAAATTAGTTTTTGAATAATTTACTATATAAAAGGCAATCCCTGGCGCAATTAAAATTTGTGACAGTTGAAAATTATTTTTTGAATAATTTACTATATAAAAGGCAATCCCTGGCGCAATTAAAATTTGTGACAGTATAAAATTATTTTTTGAATAATTTACTATAGAAAAGGCAATCCCTGGCGCAATTAAAATTTGTGACAGTATAAAATTATTTTTTTAATAATTTACTATAGAAAAGGCAATCCCTGGCGCAATTAAAATTTGTGACAGTATAAAATTATTTTTTGAATAATTTACTATAGAAAAGGCAATCCCTGGCGCAATTAAAATTTGTGACAGTATAAAATTAGTTTTTGAATAATTTACTATATAAAAGGCAATCCCTGGCGCAATTAAAATTTGTGACAGTATAAAATTATTTTTTGAATAATTTACTGTAGAAAAGGCAATCCCTGGCGCAATTAAAATTTGCGACAGTATAAAATTATTTTTGAATAATTTACTATAGAAAAGGCAATCCCTGGCGCACATAAAATTTGCGACAGTATAAAATTATTTTTTGAATAATTTACTATAGAAAAGTCAATCCCTGGCGCAATTAAAATTTGCGACAGTAGAAAATTATTTTTGAAAAATTTACTATATAAAAGGCAATCCCTGGCGTAATTAAAATTTGCGACAGTATAAAATTATTTTTTGAATAATTTACTATAGAAAAGGCAATCCCTGGCGCAATTAAAATTTGTGACAGTATAAAATTATTTTTTGAATAATTTACTATAGAAAAGGCAATCCCTGGCGCAATTAAAATTTGTGACAGTATAAAATTAGTTTTTGAATAATTTACTATATAAAAGGCAATCCCTGGCGCAATTAAAATTTGCGACAGTAGAAAATTATTTTTTGAATAATTTACTATATAAAAGGCAATCCCTGGCGTAATTAAAATTTGCGACAGTAGAAAATTATTTTTTGAATAATTTACTGTAGAAAAGGCAATCCCTGGGATATTTAAAATTTGCGACAGTTGAAAATTATTTTTTGAATAATTTACTATAGAAAAGGCAATCCCTGGGATATTTAAAATTTGCGATAGTATAAAATTATTTTTTGAATAATTTACTATAGAAAAGGCAATCCCTGGCGCACATAAAATTTGTGACAGTATAAAATTATTTTTTGAATAATTTACTATAGAAAAGGCAATCCCTGGGATATTTAAAATTTGCGACAGTAGAAAATTATTTTTTGAATAATTTACTATATAAAAGGCAATCCCTGGCGTAATTAAAATTTGCGACAGTAGAAAATTATTTTTTGAATAATTTACTGTAGAAAAGGCAATCCCTGGGATATTTAAAATTTGCGACAGAATAAAATTAGTTTTTGAAAAATTTACTATATAAAAGGCAATCCCTGGCGTAATTAAAATTTGCGACAGTATAAAATTATTTTTTGAATAATTTACTATAGAAAAGGCAATCCCTGGCGCAATTAAAATTTGTGACAGTATAAAATTATTTTTTGAATAATTTACTATAGAAAAGGCAATCCCTGGCGCAATTAAAATTTGTGACAGTATAAAATTAGTTTTTGAATAATTTACTATATAAAAGGCAATCCCTGGCGTAATTAAAATTTGCGACAGTATAAAATTATTTTTTGAATAATTTACTGTAGAAAAGGCAATCCCTGGCGCAATTAAAATTTGCGACAGTATAAAATTAGTTTTTGAAAAATTTACTATATAAAAGGCAATCCCTGGCGTAATTAAAATTTGTGACAGTATAAAATTATTTTTTGAATAATTTACTATAGAAAAGGCAATCCCCTGGCGCAATTAAAATTTGTGACAGTATAAAATTAGTTTTTGAATAATTTACTATATAAAAGGCAATCCCTGGCGTAATTAAAATTTGCGACAGTATAAAATTGTTTTTTGAATAATTTACTATAGAAAAGGCAATCCCTGGCGCAATTAAAATTTGTGACAGTTGAAAATTATTTTTTGAATAATTTACTATAGAAAAGGCAATCCCTGGCGCACATAAAATTTGCGACAGTATAAAATTATTTTTTGAATAATTTACTATAGAAAAGGCAATCCCTGGGATATTTAAAATTTGCGACAGTATAAAATTATTTTTTGAATAATTTACTATAGAAAAGGCAATCCATGGCGCAATTAAAATTTGTGACAGTATAAAATTAGTTTTTGAATAATTTACTATAGAAAAGGCAATCCCTGGCGCAATTAAAATTTGTGACAGTATAAAATTATTTTTTGAATAATTTACTATAGAAAAGGCAATCCCTGGCGTAATTAAAATTTGTGACAGTATAAAATTATTTTTTGAATAATTTACTATAGAAAAGGCAATCCCTGGGATATTTAAAATTTGCGACAGTATAAAATTATTTTTTGAATAATTTACTGTAGAAAAGGCAATCCCTGGCGCAATTAAAATTTGCGACAGTATAAAATTATTTTTTGAATAATTTACTATAGAAAAGGCAATCCCTGGCGTAATTAAAATTTGTGACAGTATAAAATTATTTTTTGAATAATTTACTATAGAAAAGGCAATCCCTGGCGCACATAAAATTTGCGACAGTATAAAATTAGTTTTTGAATAATTTACTATAGAAAAGGCAATCCCTGGGATATTTAAAATTTGCGACAGTATAAAATTATTTTTTGAATAATTTACTATAGAAAAGGCAATCCCTGGCGCAATTAAAATTTGTGACAGTATAAAATTAGTTTTTGAATAATTTACTATAGAAAAGGCAATCCCTGGCGCAATTAAAATTTGTGACAGTATAAAATTATTTTTTGAATAATTTACTATAGAAAAGGCAATCCCTGGCGTAATTAAAATTTGTGACAGTATAAAATTATTTTTTGAATAATTTACTATAGAAAAGGCAATCCCTGGGATATTTAAAATTTGCGACAGTATAAAATTATTTTTTGAATAATTTACTATAGAAAAGGCAATCCCTGGCGCAATTAAAATTTGTGACAGTATAAAATTATTTTTTGAATAATTTACTATAGAAAAGGCAATCCCTGGCGCACATAAAATTTGCGACAGTATAAAATTATTTTTTGAATAATTTACTATAGAAAAGGCAATCCCTGGCGTAATTAAAATTTGTGACAGTATAAAATTATTTTTTGAATAATTTACTATAGAAAAGGCAATCCCTGGATATTTAAAATTTGCGACAGTATAAAATTATTTTTGAATAATTTACTAAAGAAAAGGCAATCCCTGGCGCAATTAAAATTTGTGACAGTATAAAATTATTTTTTGAATAATTTACTATAGAAAAGGCAATCCCTGGCGCACATAAAATTTGCGACAGTATAAAATTATTTTTTGAATAATTTACTATAGAAAAGCAATCCCTGGGATATTTAAAATTTGCGACAGTATAAAATTATTTTTTGAATAATTTACTATAGAAAAGGCAATCCCTGGCGCAATTAAAATTTGTGACAGTATAAAATTAGTTTTTGAATAATTTACTATAGAAAAGGCAATCCCTGGCGCAATTAAAATTTGTGACAGTATAAAATTATTTTTTGAATAATTTACTATAGAAAAGGCAATCCCTGGCGTAATTAAAATTTGTGACAGTATAAAATTATTTTTTGAATAATTTACTATAGAAAAGGCAATCCCTGGGATATTTAAAATTTGCGACAGTATAAAATTATTTTTTGAATAATTTACTATAGAAAAGGCAATCCCTGGCGCAATTAAAATTTGTGACAGTATAAAATTATTTTTTGAATAATTTACTATAGAAAAGGCAATCCCTGGCGCACATAAAATTTGCGACAGTATAAAATTAGTTTTTGAATAATTTACTATAGAAAAGGCAATCCCTGGGATATTTAAAATTTGCGACAGTATAAAATTATTTTTTGAATAATTTACTATAGAAAAGGCAATCCCTGGCGCAATTAAAATTTGTGACAGTATAAAATTATTTTTTGAATAATTTACTATAGAAAAGGCAATCCCTGGCGCAATTAAAATTTGCGACAGTATAAAATTATTTTTTGAATAATTTACTGTAGAAAAGGCAATCCCTGGCGCAATTAAAATTTGCGACAGTATAAAAGTATTTTTTGAATAATTTACTATAGAAAAGGCAATCCCTGGCGTAATTAAAATTTGCGACAATATAAAATTAGTTTTTGAATAATTTACTATAGAAAAGGCAATCCCTGGCGTAATTAAAATTTGCGACAGTATAAAATTATTTTTTGAATAATTTACTATAGAAAAGGCAATCCCTGGCGTAATTAAAATTTGCGACAGTATAAAATTATTTTTTGAATAATTTACTATATAAAAGGCAATCCCTGGCGTAATTAAAATTTGCGACAGTTGAAAATTATTTTTTGAATAATTTACTATAGAAAAGGCAATCCCTGGCGCACATAAAATTTGCGACAGTATAAAATTAGTTTTTGAAAAATTTACTATATAAAAGGCAATCCCTGGCGTAATTAAAATTTGCGACAGTATAAAATTAGTTTTTGAATAATTTACTATAGAAAAGTCAATCCCTGGCGTATTTAAAATTTGCGACAGTAGAAAATTATTTTTTGAATAATTTACTATAGAAAAGTCAATCCCTGGCGCAATTAAAATTTGTGACAGTATAAAATTAGTTTTTGAATAATTTACTATAGAAAAGGCAATCCCTGGCGTAATTAAAATTTGTGACAGTATAAAATTATTTTTTGAATAATTTACTATAGAAAAGGCAATCCCTGGGATATTTAAAATTTGCGACAGTATAAAATTATTTTTTGAATAATTTACTATAGAAAAGGCAATCCCTGGCGCAATTAAAATTTGTGACAGTATAAAATTATTTTTTGAATAATTTACTATAGAAAAGGCAATCCCTGGCGCACATAAAATTTGCGACAGTATAAAATTATTTTTTGAATAATTTACTATAGAAAAGGCAATCCCTGGGATATTTAAAATTTGCGACAGTATAAAATTATTTTTTGAATAATTTACTATAGAAAAGGCAATCCCTGGCGCAATTAAAATTTGTGACAGTATAAAATTAGTTTTTGAATAATTTACTATAGAAAAGGCAATCCCTGGCGCAATTAAAATTTGTGACAGTATAAAATTATTTTTTGAATAATTTACTATAGAAAAGGCAATCCCTGGCGTAATTAAAATTTGTGACAGTATAAAATTATTTTTTGAATAATTTACTATAGAAAAGGCAATCCCTGGGATATTTAAAATTTGCGACAGTATAAAATTATTTTTTGAATAATTTACTATAGAAAAGGCAATCCCTGGCGCAATTAAAATTTGTGACAGTATAAAATTATTTTTTGAATAATTTACTATAGAAAAGGCAATCCCTGGCGCACATAAAATTTGCGACAGTATAAAATTATTTTTTGAATAATTTACTATAGAAAAGGCAATCCCTGGGATATTTAAAATTTGCGACAGTATAAAATTATTTTTTGAATAATTTACTATAGAAAAGGCAATCCCTGGCGCAATTAAAATTTGCGACAGTATAAAATTATTTTTTGAAAAATTTACTATAGAAAAGGCAATCCCTGGCGCACATCAAATTTGCGACAGTATAAAATTATTTTTTGAATAATTTACTGTAGAAAAGGCAATCCCTGGCGCAATTAAAATTTGCGACAGTATAAAATTATTTTTTGAATAATTTACTATAGAAAAGGCAATCCCTGGCGTAATTAAAATTTGCGACAGTATAAAATTAGTTTTTGAATAATTTACTATAGAAAAGGCAATCCCTGGCGTAATTAAAATTTGCGACAGTATAAAATTATTTTTTGAATAATTTACTATAGAAAAGGCAATCCCTGGCGTAATTAAAATTTGCGACAGTATAAAATTATTTTTTGAATAATTTACTATATAAAAGGCAATCCCTGGCGTAATTAAAATTTGCGACAGTTGAAAATTATTTTTTGAATAATTTACTATAGAAAAGGCAATCCCTGGCGCACATAAAATTTGCGACAGTATAAAATTAGTTTTTGAAAAATTTACTATATAAAAGGCAATCCCTGGCGTAATTAAAATTTGCGACAGTAGAAAATTATTTTTTGAATAATTTACTGTAGAAAAGGCAATCCCTGGGATATTTAAAATTTGTGACAGTATAAAATTATTTTTTGAATAATTTACTATAGAAAAGGCAATCCCTGGCGTAATTAAAATTTGTGACAGTATAAAATTATTTTTTGAATAATTTACTATAGAAAAGGCAATCCCTGGGATATTTAAAATTTGCGACAGTATAAAATTATTTCTTGAATAATTTACTATAGAAAAGGCAATCCCTGGCGCAATTAAAATTTGTGACAGTTGAAAATTATTTTTTGAATAATTTACTATAGAAAAGGCAATCCCTGGGATATTTAAAATTTGCGACAGTATAAAATTAGTTTTTGAATAATTTACTATAGAAAAGGCAATCCCTGGGATATTTAAAATTTGCGACAGTATAAAATTATTTTTTGAATAATTTACTATAGAAAAGGCAATCCCTGGCGCACATAAAATTTGCGACAGTATAAAATTAGTTTTTGAATAATTTACTATAGAAAAGTCAATCCCTGGCGCAATTAAAATTTGTGACAGTAGAAAATTAGTTTTTGAATAATTTACTATAGAAAAGGCAATCCCTGGCGTAATTAAAATTTGCGACAGTAGAAAATTATTTTTTGAATAATTTACTGTAGAAAAGGCAATCCCTGGCGCACATAAAATTTGCGACAGTAAAAAATTATTTTTTGAATAATTTACTATAGAAAAGGCAATCCCTGGCGCACATAAAATTTGCGACAGTAAAAAATTATTTTTTGAATAATTTACTATAGAAAAGTCAATCCCTGGCGCAATTAAAATTTGCGACAGTAGAAAATTATTTTTTGAATAATTTACTATAGAAAAGGCAATCCCTGGCGCAATTAAAATTTGTGACAGTATAAAATTATTTTTTGAATAATTTACTATAGAAAAGGCAATCCCTGGCGTAATTAAAATTTGTGACAGTATAAAATTATTTTTTGAATAATTTACTATAGAAAAGGCAATCCCTGGGATATTTAAAATTTGCGACAGTATAAAATTATTTTTTGAATAATTTACTATAGAAAAGGCAATCCCTGGCGCAATTAAAATTTGTGACAGTTGAAAATTATTTTTTGAATAATTTACTATAGAAAAGGCAATCCCTGGGATATTTAAAATTTGCGACAGTATAAAATTATTTTTTGAATAATTTACTATAGAAAAGGCAATCCCTGGCGCAATTAAAATTTGTGACAGTATAAAATTATTTTTTGAATAATTTACTATAGAAAAGGCAATCCCTGGCGTAATTAAAATTTGTGACAGTATAAAATTATTTTTTGAATAATTTACTATAGAAAAGGCAATCCCTGGGATATTTAAAATTTGCGACAGTATAAAATTATTTTTTGAATAATTTACTATAGAAAAGGCAATCCCTGGCGCAATTAAAATTTGTGACAGTATAAAATTATTTTTTGAATAATTTACTATAGAAAAGGCAATCCCTGGCGCACATAAAATTTGCGACAGTATAAAATTATTTTTTGAATAATTTACTATAGAAAAGGCAATCCCTGGGATATTTAAAATTTGTGACAGTATAAAATTAGTTTTTGAATAATTTACTATAGAAAAGGCAATCCCTGGCGCAATTAAAATTTGCGACAGTATAAAATTATTTTTTGAATAATTTACTATAGAAAAGGCAATCCCTGGCGCAATTAAAATTTGTGACAGTATAAAATTAGTTTTTGAATAATTTACTATATAAAAGGCAATCCCTGGCGTAATTAAAATTTGCGACAGTATAAAATTATTTTTTGAATAATTTACTGTAGAAAAGGCAATCCCTGGCGTAATTAAAATTTGTGACAGTATAAAATTATTTTTTGAATAATTTACTATAGAAAAGGCAATCCCTGGGATATTTAAAATTTGCGACAGTAGAAAATTATTTTTTGAATAATTTACTATATAAAAGGCAATCCCTGGCGTAATTAAAATTTGCGACAGTAGAAAATTATTTTTTGAATAATTTACTGTAGAAAAGGCAATCCCTGGGATATTTAAAATTTGCGACAGTATAAAATTATTTTTTGAATAATTTACTATATAAAAGGCAATCCCTGGCGTAATTAAAATTTGCGACAGTAGAAAATTATTTTTTGAATAATTTACTGTAGAAAAGGCAATCCCTGGGATATTTAAAATTTGCGACAGTATAAAATTATTTTTTGAATAATTTACTGTAGAAAAGGCAATCCCTGGGATATTTAAAATTTGCGACAGTATAAAATTATTTTTTGAATAATTTACTATAGAAAAGGCAATCCCTGGCGCAATTAAAATTTGTGACAGTATAAAATTATTTTTTGAATAATTTACTGTAGAAAAGGCAAACCCTGGGATATTTAAAATTTGCGACAGTATAAAATTATTTTTTGAATAATTTACTGTAGAAAAGGCAATCCCTGGGATATTTAAAATTTGCGACAGTATAAAATTATTTTTTGAATAATTTACTATAGAAAAGGCAATCCCTGGCGCAATTAAAATTTGTGACAGTATAAAATTATTTTTTGAATAATTTACTGTAGAAAAGGCAATCCCTGGGATATTTAAAATTTGTGACAGTATAAAATTATTTTTTGAATAATTTACTATAGAAAAGGCAATCCCTGGCGTAATTAAAATTTGCGACAGTATAAAATTATTTTTTGAATAATTTACTATAGAAAAGTCAATCCCTGGCGCACATAAAATTTGCGACAGTATAAAATTATTTTTTGAATAATTTACTATAGAAAAGTCAATCCCTGGCGTAATTAAAATTTGCGACAGTATAAAATTAGTTTTTGAAAAATTTACTATAGAAAAGGCAATCCCTGGCGCACATAAAATTTGCGACAGTATAAAATTATTTTTTGAATAATTTACTATAGAAAAGGCAATCCCTGGCGCACATAAAATTTGTGACAGTTGAAAATTATTTTTTGAATAATTTACTATAGAAAAGGCAATCCCTGGCGCACATAAAATTTGCGACAGTATAAAATTAGTTTTTGAAAAATTTACTACAGAAAAGGCAATCCCTGGCGCAATTAAAATTTGTGACAGTATAAAATTATTTTTTGAATAATTTACTATATAAAAGGCAATCCCTGGCGTAATTAAAATTTGTGACAGTATAAAATTATTTTTTGAATAATTTACTATATAAAAGGCAATCCCTGGCGTAATTAAAATTTGCGACAGTATAAAATTATTTTTTGAATAATTTACTGTAGAAAAGGCAATCCCTGGCGTAATTAAAATTTGCGACAGTAAAAAATTATTTTTTGAATAATTTACTATAGAAAAGGCAATCCCTGGCGCACATAAAATTTGCGACAGTATAAAATTATTTTTTGAATAATTTACTATAGAAAAGTCAATCCCTGGCGCACATAAAATTTGCGACAGTATAAAATTATTTTTTGAATAATTTACTGTAGAAAAGGCAATCCCTGGCGTAATTAAAATTTGCGACAGTATAAAATTATTTTTTGAATAATTTACTATAGAAAAGGCAATCCCTGGCGTAATTAAAATTTGCGACAGTAGAAAATTATTTTTTGAATAATTTACTATAGAAAAGGCAATCCCTGGGATATTTAAAATTTGCGACAGTTGAAAATTATTTTTTGAATAATTTACTATATAAAAGGCAATCCCTGGCGTAATTAAAATTTGCGACAGTATAAAATTATTTTTTGAATAATTTACTGTAGAAAAGGCAATCCCTGGGATATTTAAAATTTGTGACAGTATAAAATTATTTTTTGAATAATTTACTATAGAAAAGGCAATCCCTGGCGTAATTAAAATTTGCGACAGTATAAAATTATTTTTTGAATAATTTACTATATAAAAGGCAATCCCTGGCGCAATTAAAATTTGCGACAGTTGAAAATTATTTTTTGAATAATTTACTGTAGAAAAGGCAATCCCTGGCGTAATTAAAATTTGCGACAGTATAAAATTATTTTTTGAATAATTTACTATAGAAAAGGCAATCCCTGGCGTAATTAAAATTTGCGACAGTATAAAATTATTTTTTGAATAATTTACTATAGAAAAGTCAATCCCTGGCGCAATTAAAATTTGCGACAGTAGAAAATTATTTTTTGAATAATTTACTATAGAAAAGTCAATCCCTGGCGCACATAAAATTTGCGACAGTATAAAATTATTTTTTGAATAATTTACTGTAGAAAAGGCAATCCCTGGGATATTTAAAATTTGCGACAGTATAAAATTATTTTTTGAATAATTTACTATAGAAAAGGCAATCCCTGGCGCAATTAAAATTTGTGACAGTATAAAATTATTTTTTGAATAATTTACTGTAGAAAAGGCAATCCCTGGGATATTTAAAATTTGTGACAGTATAAAATTATTTTTTGAATAATTTACTATAGAAAAGGCAATCCCTGGCGTAATTAAAATTTGCGACAGTATAAAATTATTTTTTGAATAATTTACTATAGAAAAGTCAATCCCTGGCGCACATAAAATTTGCGACAGTATAAAATTATTTTTTGAATAATTTACTATAGAAAAGTCAATCCCTGGCGTAATTAAAATTTGCGACAGTATAAAATTAGTTTTTGAAAAATTTACTATAGAAAAGGCAATCCCTGGCGCACATAAAATTTGCGACAGTATAAAATTATTTTTTGAATAATTTACTATAGAAAAGGCAATCCCTGGCGCACATAAAATTTGTGACAGTTGAAAATTATTTTTTGAATAATTTACTATAGAAAAGGCAATCCCTGGCGCACATAAAATTTGCGACAGTATAAAATTAGTTTTTGAAAAATTTACTACAGAAAAGGCAATCCCTGGCGCAATTAAAATTTGTGACAGTATAAAATTATTTTTTGAATAATTTACTATATAAAAGGCAATCCCTGGCGTAATTAAAATTTGTGACAGTATAAAATTATTTTTTGAATAATTTACTATATAAAAGGCAATCCCTGGCGTAATTAAAATTTGCGACAGTATAAAATTATTTTTTGAATAATTTACTGTAGAAAAGGCAATCCCTGGCGTAATTAAAATTTGCGACAGTAAAAAATTATTTTTTGAATAATTTACTATAGAAAAGGCAATCCCTGGCGCACATAAAATTTGCGACAGTATAAAATTATTTTTTGAATAATTTACTATAGAAAAGTCAATCCCTGGCGCACATAAAATTTGCGACAGTATAAAATTATTTTTTGAATAATTTACTGTAGAAAAGGCAATCCCTGGCGTAATTAAAATTTGCGACAGTATAAAATTATTTTTTGAATAATTTACTATAGAAAAGGCAATCCCTGGCGTAATTAAAATTTGCGACAGTAGAAAATTATTTTTTGAATAATTTACTATAGAAAAGGCAATCCCTGGGATATTTAAAATTTGCGACAGTTGAAAATTATTTTTTGAATAATTTACTATATAAAAGGCAATCCCTGGCGTAATTAAAATTTGCGACAGTATAAAATTATTTTTTGAATAATTTACTGTAGAAAAGGCAATCCCTGGGATATTTAAAATTTGTGACAGTATAAAATTATTTTTTGAATAATTTACTATAGAAAAGGCAATCCCTGGCGTAATTAAAATTTGCGACAGTATAAAATTATTTTTTGAATAATTTACTATATAAAAGGCAATCCCTGGCGCAATTAAAATTTGCGACAGTTGAAAATTATTTTTTGAATAATTTACTGTAGAAAAGGCAATCCCTGGCGTAATTAAAATTTGCGACAGTATAAAATTATTTTTTGAATAATTTACTATAGAAAAGGCAATCCCTGGCGTAATTAAAATTTGCGACAGTATAAAATTATTTTTTGAATAATTTACTATAGAAAAGTCAATCCCTGGCGCAATTAAAATTTGCGACAGTAGAAAATTATTTTTTGAATAATTTACTATAGAAAAGTCAATCCCTGGCGCACATAAAATTTGCGACAGTATAAAATTATTTTTTGAATAATTTACTATAGAAAAGGCAATCCCTGGCGTAATTAAAATTTGCGACAGTATAAAATTATTTTTTGAATAATTTACTATATAAAAGGCAATCCCTGGCGCAATTAAAATTTGCGACAGTTGAAAATTATTTTTTGAATAATTTACTGTAGAAAAGGCAATCCCTGGCGTAATTAAAATTTGCGACAGTATAAAATTATTTTTTGAATAATTTACTATAGAAAAGGCAATCCCTGGCGTAATTAAAATTTGCGACAGTATAAAATTATTTTTTGAATAATTTACTATAGAAAAGTCAATCCCTGGCGCAATTAAAATTTGCGACAGTATAAAATTAGTTTTTGAAAAATTTACTGTAGAAAAGGCAATCCCTGGGATATTTAAAATTTGCGACAGTATAAAATTATTTTTTGAATAATTTACTATATAAAAGGCAATCCCTGGCGCAATTAAAATTTGCGACAGTAGAAAATTATTTTTTGAATAATTTACTATAGAAAAGTCAATCCCTGGCGCAATTAAAATTTGCGACAGTTGAAAATTATTTTTTGAATAATTTACTGTAGAAAAGGCAATCCCTGGGATATTTAAAATTTGCGACAGTATAAAATTATTTTTTGAATAATTTACTATAGAAAAGGCAATCCCTGGATATTTAAAATTTGCGACAGTTGAAAATTATTTTTTGAATAATTTACTATAGAAAAGGCAATCCCTGGCGCACATAAAATTTGCGACAGTAAAAAATTATTTTTTGAATAATTTACTATAGAAAAGGCAATCCCTGGCGTAATTAAAATTTGCGACAGTAAAAAATTATTTTTTGAATAATTTACTATAGAAAAGGCAATCCCTGGCGTAATTAAAATTTGCGACAGTAGAAAATTATTTTTTGAATAATTTACTATAGAAAAGTCAATCCCTGGCGCACATAAAATTTGCGACAGTATAAAATTATTTTTTGAATAATTTACTATAGAAAAGGCAATCCCTGGCGTAATTAAAATTTGCGACAGTATAAAATTAGTTTTTGAATAATTTACTATAGAAAAGGCAATCCCTGGGATATTTAAAATTTGCGACAGTTGAAAATTATTTTTTGAATAATTTACTATAGAAAAGGCAATCCCTGGCGCACATAAAATTTGTGACAGTTGAAAATTATTTTTTGAATAATTTACTATAGAAAAGGCAATCCCTGGCGTAATTAAAATTTGCGACAGTATAAAATTATTTTTTGAATAATTTACTATAGAAAAGGCAATCCTTGGGATATTTAAAATTTGCGACAGTTGAAAATTATTTTTTGAATAATTTACTATAGAAAAGGCAATCCCTGGCGCACATAAAATTTGTGACAGTTGAAAATTATTTTTTGAATAATTTACTATAGAAAAGGCAATCCCTGGCGCAATTAAAATTTGTGACAGTATAAAATTAGTTTTTGAATAATTTACTATAGAAAAGGCAATCCCTGGGATATTTAAAATTTGCGACAGTTGAAAATTATTTTTTGAATAATTTACTATAGAAAAGGCAATCCCTGGCGCAATTAAAATTTGCGACAGTATAAAATTATTTTTTGAATAATTTACTATAGAAAAGTCAATCCCTGGCGCAATTAAAATTTGTGACAGTTGAAAATTATTTTTTGAATAATTTACTATAGAAAAGGCAATCCCTGGCGCAATTAAAATTTGCGACAGTATAAAATTAGTATTTGAATAATTTACTATAGAAAAGGCAATCCCTGGGATATTTAAAATTTGCGACAGTTGAAAATTATTTTTTGAATAATTTACTATAGAAAAGGCAATCCCTGGCGCACATAAAATTTGTGACAGTTGAAAATTATTTTTTGAATAATTTACTATAGAAAAGGCAATCCCTGGCGCACATAAAATTTGCGACAGTAAAAAATTATTTTTTGAATAATTTACTATAGAAAAGGCAATCCCTGGCGTAATTAAAATTTGCGACAGTAAAAAATTATTTTTTGAATAATTTACTATAGAAAAGGCAATCCCTGGCGTAATTAAAATTTGCGACAGTAGAAAATTATTTTTTGAATAATTTACTATAGAAAAGGCAATCCCTGGGATATTTAAAATTTGCGACAGTTGAAAATTATTTTTTGAATAATTTACTATAGAAAAGGCAATCCCTGGCGTAATTAAAATTTGCGACAGTATAAAATTATTTTTTGAATAATTTACTATAGAAAAGGCAATCCCTGGGATATTTAAAATTTGCGACAGTTGAAAATTATTTTTTGAATAATTTACTATAGAAAAGGCAATCCCTGGCGCAATTAAAATTTGCGACAGTATAAAATTATTTTTTGAATAATTTACTATAGAAAAGTCAATCCCTGGCGCAATTAAAATTTGTGACAGTAGAAAATTAGTTTTTGAATAATTTACTATAGAAAAGGCAATCCCTGGCGCACATAAAATTTGTGACAGTTGAAAATTATTTTTTGAATAATTTACTATAGAAAAGGCAATCCCTGGCGCACATAAAATTTGCGACAGTAAAAAATTATTTTTTGAATAATTTACTATAGAAAAGGCAATCCCTGGCGTAATTAAAATTTGCGACAGTAAAAAATTATTTTTTGAATAATTTACTATAGAAAAGGCAATCCCTGGCGTAATTAAAATTTGTGACAGTTGAAAATTATTTTTTGAATAATTTACTATAGAAAAGGCAATCCCTGGCGTAATTAAAATTTGCGACAGTAGAAAATTATTTTTTGAATAATTTACTATAGAAAAGTCAATCCCTGGCGCACATAAAATTTGCGACAGTATAAAATTATTTTTTGAATAATTTACTATAGAAAAGGCAATCCCTGGCGCAATTAAAATTTGCGACAGTATAAAATTAGTTTTTGAATAATTTACTATAGAAAAGGCAATCCCTGGCGCACATAAAATTTGCGACAGTAAAAAATTATTTTTTGAATAATTTACTGTAGAAAAGGCAATCCCTGGCGTAATTAAAATTTGCGACAGTAAAAAATTATTTTTTGAATAATTTACTATAGAAAAGGCAATCCCTGGCGTAATTAAAATTTGTGACAGTTGAAAATTATTTTTTGAATAATTTACTATAGAAAAGGCAATCCCTGGCGCACATAAAATTTGCGACAGTATAAAATTAGTTTTTGAATAATTTACTATAGAAAAGGCAATCCCTGGCGCACATAAAATTTGCGACAGTAAAAAATTATTTTTTGAATAATTTACTGTAGAAAAGGCAATCCCTGGCGTAATTAAAATTTGCGACAGTAGAAAATTATTTTTTGAATAATTTACTGTAGAAAAGGCAATCCCTGGGATATTTAAAATTTGCGACAGTATAAAATTATTTTTTGAATAATTTACTGTAGAAAAGGCAATCCCTGGCGCAATTAAAATTTGTGACAGTTGAAAATTATTTTTTGAATAATTTACTATAGAAAAGTCAATCCCTGGCGCAATTAAAATTTGTGACAGTAGAAAATTAGTTTTTGAATAATTTACTATAGAAAAGTCAATCCCTGGCGCAATTAAAATTTGTGACAGTAGAAAATTAGTTTTTGAATAATTTACTATAGAAAAGGCAATCCCTGGCGCACATAAAATTTGCGACAGTAAAAAATTATTTTTTGAATAATTTACTATAGAAAAGGCAATCCCTGGCGTAATTAAAATTTGCGACAGTAAAAAATTATTTTTTGAATAATTTACTATAGAAAAGGCAATCCCTGGCGTAATTAAAATTTGTGACAGTTGAAAATTATTTTTTGAATAATTTACTATAGAAAAGGCAATCCCTGGCGTAATTAAAATTTGCGACAGTAGAAAATTATTTTTTGAATAATTTACTATAGAAAAGGCAATCCCTGGCGTAATTAAAATTTGCGACAGTAAAAAATTATTTTTTGAATAATTTACTATAGAAAAGGCAATCCCTGGCGTAATTAAAATTTGTGACAGTTGAAAATTATTTTTTGAATAATTTACTATAGAAAAGGCAATCCCTGGCGCACATAAAATTTGCGACAGTTGAAAATTATTTTTTGAATAATTTACTATAGAAAAGTCAATCCCTGGCGCAATTAAAATTTGTGACAGTAGAAAATTAGTTTTTGAATAATTTACTATAGAAAAGGCAATCCCTGGCGTAATTAAAATTTGTGACAGTTGAAAATTATTTTTTGAATAATTTACTATAGAAAAGGCAATCCCTGGCGCAATTAAAATTTGCGACAGTATAAAATTATTTTTTGAATAATTTACTATAGAAAAGTCAATCCCTGGCGCAATTAAAATTTGTGACAGTAGAAAATTAGTTTTTGAATAATTTACTATAGAAAAGGCAATCCCTGGCGTAATTAAAATTTGTGACAGTTGAAAATTATTTTTTGAATAATTTACTATAGAAAAGGCAATCCCTGGCGTAATTAAAATTTGCGACAGTAGAAAATTATTTTTTGAATAATTTACTATAGAAAAGGCAATACCTGGCGCAATTAAAATTTGCGACAGTATAAAATTATTTTTTGAATAATTTACTATAGAAAAGTCAATCCCTGGCGCAATTAAAATTTGTGACAGTAGAAAATTAGTTTTTGAATAATTTACTATAGAAAAGGCAATCCCTGGCGCACATAAAATTTGTGACAGTTGAAAATTATTTTTTGAATAATTTACTATAGAAAAGGCAATCCCTGGCGCACATAAAATTCGCGACAGTAAAAAATTATTTTTTGAATAATTTACTATAGAAAAGGCAATCCCTGGCGTAATTAAAATTTGCGACAGTAAAAAATTATTTTTTGAATAATTTACTATAGAAAAGGCAATCCCTGGCGTAATTAAAATTTGTGACAGTTGAAAATTATTTTTTGAATAATTTACTATAGAAAAGGCAATCCCTGGCGTAATTAAAATTTGCGACAGTAGAAAATTATTTTTTGAATAATTTACTATAGAAAAGGCAATCCCTGGCGTAATTAAAATTTGCGACAGTAAAAAATTATTTTTTGAATAATTTACTATAGAAAAGGCAATCCCTGGCGTAATTAAAATTTGTGACAGTTGAAAATTATTTTTTGAATAATTTACTATAGAAAAGGCAATCCCTGGCGCACATAAAATTTGCGACAGTAGAAAATTAGTTTTTGAATAATTTACTATAGAAAAGTCAATCCCTGGCGCAATTAAAATTTGTGACAGTAGAAAATTAGTTTTTGAATAATTTACTATAGAAAAGGCAATCCCTGGCGCAATTAAAATTTGTGACAGTATAAAATTAGTTTTTGAATAATTTACTATAGAAAAGTCAATCCCTGGCGCAATTAAAATTTGTGACAGTAGAAAATTAGTTTTTGAATAATTTACTATAGAAAAGGCAATCCCTGGCGCACATAAAATTTGTGACAGTTGAAAATTATTTTTTGAATAATTTACTATAGAAAAGGCAATCCCTGGCGCACATAAAATTTGCGACAGTAAAAAATTATTTTTTGAATAATTTACTATAGAAAAGGCAATCCCTGGCGCAATTAAAATTTGTGACAGTATAAAATTATTTTTTGAATAATTTACTATATAAAAGGCAATCCCTGGCGTAATTAAAATTTGCGACAGTAGAAAATTATTTTTTGAATAATTTACTATAGAAAAGGCAATCCCTGGCGCAATTAAAATTTGTGACAGTATAAAATTAGTTTTTGAATAATTTACTATAGAAAAGTCAATCCCTGGCGCAATTAAAATTTGTGACAGTAGAAAATTAGTTTTTGAATAATTTACTATAGAAAAGGCAATCCCTGGCGCACATAAAATTTGTGACAGTTGAAAATTATTTTTTGAATAATTTACTATAGAAAAGGCAATCCCTGGCGCACATAAAATTTGCGACAGTAAAAAATTATTTTTTTAATATTTTACTATAGAAAAGGCAATCCCTGGCGTAATTAAAATTTGCGACAGTAAAAAATTATTTTTTGAATAATTTACTATAGAAAAGGCAATCCCTGGCGTAATTAAAATTTGTGACAGTTGAAAATTATTTTTTGAATAATTTACTATAGAAAAGGCAATCCCTGGCGTAATTAAAATTTGCGACAGTAGAAAATTATTTTTTGAATAATTTACTATAGAAAAGGCAATCCCTGGCGTAATTAAAATTTGCGACAGTAAAAAATTATTTTTTGAATAATTTACTATAGAAAAGGCAATCCCTGGCGTAATTAAAATTTGTGACAGTTGAAAATTATTTTTTGAATAATTTACTATAGAAAAGGCAATCCCTGGCGCACATAAAATTTGCGACAGTTGAAAATTATTTTTTGAATAATTTACTATAGAAAAGTCAATCCCTGGCGCAATTAAAATTTGTGACAGTAGAAAATTAGTTTTTGAATAATTTACTCTAGAAAAGGCAATCCCTGGCGCACATAAAATTTGTGACAGTTGAAAATTATTTTTTGAATAATTTACTATAGAAAACGCAATCCCTGGCGCACATAAAATTTGCGACAGTAAAAAATTATTTTTTGAATAATTTACTATAGAAAAGGCAATCCCTGGCGCAATTAAAATTTGTGACAGTATAAAATTATTTTTTGAATAATTTACTATATAAAAGGCAATCCCTGGCGTAATTAAAATTTGCGACAGTATAAAATTATTTTTTGAATAATTTACTGTAGAAAAGGCAATCCCTGGGATATTTAAAATTTGCGACAGTATAAAATTATTTTTTGAATAATTTACTATAGAAAAGGCAATCCCTGGCGCAATTAAAATTTGTGACAGTATAAAATTATTTTTTGAATAATTTTATACTGTCACAAATTTTAATTGCGCCAGGGATTGCCTTTTCTATAGTAAATTATTCAAAAAATAATTTTCAACTGTCACAAATTTTAATTGCGCCAGGGATTGCCTTTTATATAGTAAATTATTCAAAAAATAATTTTATACTGTCACAAATTTTAATTGCGCCAGGGATTGATTTTTCTATAGTAAATTATTCAAAAAATAATTTTATACTGTCGCAAATTTTAAATATCCCAGGGATTGCCTTTTCTACAGTAAATTATTCAAAAAATAATTTTATACTGTCGCAAATTTTAATTACGCCAGGGATTGCCTTTTATATAGTAAATTATTCAAAAAATAATTTTATACTGTCACAAATTTTAATTGCGCCAGGGATTGCCTTTTCTATAGTAAATTATTCAAAAAATAATTTTATACTGTCGCAAATTTTAATTACGCCAGGGATTGCCTTTTATATAGTAAATTATTCAAAAAATAATTTTCAACTGTCACAAATTTTATGTGCGCCAGGGATTGCCTTTTCTATAGTAAATTATTCAAAAACTAATTTTCTACTGTCACAAATTTTAATTGCGCCAGGGATTGACTTTTCTATAGTAAATTATTCAAAAAATAATTTTCAACTGTCGCAAATTTTATGTGCGCCAGGGATTGCCTTTTCTATAGTAAATTATTCAAAAAATAATTTTCAACTGTCACAAATTTTAATTACGCCAGGGATTGCCTTTTCTATAGTAAATTATTCAAAAAATAATTTTTTACTGTCGCAAATTTTAATTACGCCAGGGATTTGGAATTTGTGACAGTATAAAATTATTTTTTGAATAATTTACTATAGAAAAGGCAATCCCTGGCGTAATTAAAATTTGCGACAGTATAAAATTATTTTTTGAATAATTTACTATATAAAAGGCAATCCCTGGCGCAATTAAAATTTGCGACAGTTGAAAATTATTTTTTGAATAATTTACTATAGAAAAGGCAATCCCTGGCGTAATTAAAATTTGCGACAGTAGAAAATTATTTTTTGAATAATTTACTATAGAAAAGGCAATCCCTGGGATATTTAAAATTTGCGACAGTTGAAAATTATTTTTTGAATAATTTACTATATAAAAGGCAATCCCTGGCGTAATTAAAATTTGCGACAGTATAAAATTATTTTTTGAATAATTTACTGTAGAAAAGGCAATCCCTGGGATATTTAAAATTTGTGACAGTATAAAATTATTTTTTGAATAATTTACTATAGAAAAGGCAATCCCTGGCGTAATTAAAATTTGCGACAGTATAAAATTATTTTTTGAATAATTTACTATAGAAAAGTCAATCCCTGGCGCACATAAAATTTGCGACAGTATAAAATTATTTTTTGAATAATTTACTATAGAAAAGTCAATCCCTGGCGCACATAAAATTTGCGACAGTATAAAATTAGTTTTTGAAAAATTTACTGTAGAAAAGGCAATCCCTGGCGTAATTAAAATTTGCGACAGTAAAAAATTATTTTTTGAATAATTTACTATAGAAAAGGCAATCCCTGGCGCACATAAAATTTGCGACAGTATAAAATTATTTTTTGAATAATTTACTATAGAAAAGTCAATCCCTGGCGCACATAAAATTTGCGACAGTATAAAATTATTTTTTGAATAATTTACTATAGAAAAGGCAATCCCTGGCGTAATTAAAATTTGCGACAGTATAAAATTATTTTTTGAATAATTTACTATAGAAAAGGCAATCCCTGGGATATTTAAAATTTGCGACAGTTGAAAATTATTTTTTGAATAATTTACTATAGAAAAGGCAATCCCTGGCGCACATAAAATTTGTGACAGTTGAAAATTATTTTTTGAATAATTTACTATAGAAAAGGCAATCCCTGGTGTAATTAAAATTTGCGACAGTATAAAATTATTTTTTGAATAATTTACTATAGAAAAGGCAATCCCTGGGATATTTAAAATTTGCGACAGTTGAAAATTATTTTTTGAATAATTTACTATAGAAAAGGCAATCCCTGGCGCACATAAAATTTGTGACAGTTGAAAATTATTTTTTGAATAATTTACTATAGAAAAGGCAATCCCTGGCGCACATAAAATTTGCGACAGTAAAAAATTATTTTTTGAATAATTTACTGTAGAAAAGGCAATCCCTGGCGCAATTAAAATTTGTGACAGTATAAAATTAGTTTTTGAATAATTTACTATAGAAAAGGCAATCCCTGGCGCAATTAAAATTTGTGACAGTTGAAAATTATTTTTTGAATAATTTACTATAGAAAAGGCAATCCCTGGCGCACATAAAATTTGCGACAGTATAAAATTATTTTTTGAAAAATTTACTATATAAAAGGCAATCCCTGGCGTAATTAAAATTTGCGACAGTATAAAATTATTTTTTGAATAATTTACTGTAGAAAAGGCAATCCCTGGGATATTTAAAATTTGCGACAGTATAAAATTATTTTTTGAATAATTTACTATAGAAAAGGCAATCCCTGGCGCAATTAAAATTTGCGACAGTATAAAATTATTTTTTGAATAATTTACTATAGAAAAGTCAATCCCTGGCGCAATTAAAATTTGTGACAGTTGAAAATTATTTTTTGAATAATTTACTATAGAAAAGGCAATCCCTGGCGCAATTAAAATTTGCGACAGTATAAAATTAGTTTTTGAATAATTTACTATATAAAAGGCAATCCCTGGCGTAATTAAAATTTGTGACAGTATATAATTATTTTTTGAATAATTTACTATAGAAAAGGCAATCCCTGGAGCACATAAAATTTGTGACAGTTGAAAATTATTTTTTGAATAATTTACTATAGAAAAGGCAATCCCTGGCGCACATAAAATTTGCGACAGTAAAAAATTATTTTTTGAATAATTTACTATAGAAAAGGCAATCCCTGGGATATTTAAAATTTGCGACAGTTGAAAATTAGTTTTTGAATAATTTACTATAGAAAAGGCAATCCCTGGCGTAATTAAAATTTGTGACAGTTGAAAATTAGTTTTTGAATAATTTACTATAGAAAAGGCAATCCCTGGCGCAATTAAAATTTGCGACAGTATAAAATTATTTTTTGAATAATTTAATATAAAAAAAGCAATCCCTGGCGCAATTAAAATTTGCGACAGTAGAAAATTATTTTTTGAATAATTTACTGTAGAAAAGGCAATCCCTGGGATATTTAAAATTTGTGACAGTATAAAATTATTTTTTGAATAATTTACTATATAAAAGGCAATCCCTGGCGCAATTAAAATTTGCGACAGTAGAAAATTATTTTTTGAATAATTTACTATAGAAAAGGCAATCCCTGGGATATTTAAAATTTGCGACAGTATAAAATTATTTTTTGAATAATTTACTATAGAAAAGGCAATCCCTGGCGCAATTAAAATTTGTGACAGTAGAAAATTAGTTTTTGAATAATTTACTATAGAAAAGGCAATCCCTGGCGCAATTAAAATTTGTGACAGTTGAAAATTATTTTTTGAATAATTTACTATAGAAAAGGCAATCCCTGGCGCACATAAAATTTGCGACAGTATAAAATTATTTTTTGAATAATTTACTATAGAAAAGGCAATCCCTGGCGCAATTAAAATTTGCGACAGTATAAAATTATTTTTTGAATAATTTACTATAGAAAAGGCAATCCCTGGCGCAATTAAAATTTGTGACAGTAGAAAATTATTTTTTGAATAATTTACTGTAGAAAAGGCAATCCCTGGCGTAATTAAAATTTGCGACAGTATAAAATTATTTTTTGAATAATTTACTATAGAAAAGGCAATCCCTGGCGCAATTAAAATTTGCGACAGTATAAAATTATTTTTTGAATAATTTACTATAGAAAAGTCAATCCCTGGCGCACATAAAATTTGCGACAGTATAAAATTATTTTTTGAATAATTTACTATAGAAAAGTCAATCCCTGGCGCAATTAAAATTTGCGACAGTATAAAATTAGTTTTTGAAAAATTTACTATATAAAAGGCAATCCCTGGCGTAATTAAAATTTGCGACAGTATAAAATTATTTTTTGAAAAATTTACTATAGAAAAGGCAATCCCTGGCGCAATTAAAATTTGTGACAGTATAAAATTATTTTTTGAATAATTTACTATAGAAAAGGCAATCCCTGGGATATTTAAAATTTGCGACAGTATAAAATTAGTTTTTGAATAATTTACTATAGAAAAGGCAATCCCTGGGATATTTAAAATTTGCGACAGTATAAAATTAGTTTTTGAAAAATTTACTATAGAAAAGGCAATCCCTGGCGTAATTAAAATTTGCGACAGTATAAAATTATTTTTTGAAAAATTTACTATAGAAAAGGCAATCCCTGGCGCAATTAAAATTTGTGACAGTATAAAATTATTTTTTGAATAATTTACTATATAAAAGGCAATCCCTGGCGCAATTAAAATTTGTGACAGTAGAAAATTATTTTTTGAATAATTTACTATATAAAAGGCAATCCCTGGCGCAATTAAAATTTGCGACAGTATAAAATTAGTTTTTGAAAAATTTACTATAGAAAAGGCAATCCCTGGCGCAATTAAAATTTGCGACAGTAGAAAATTATTTTTTGAATAATTTACTGTAGAAAAGGCAATCCCTGGGATATTTAAAATTTGCGACAGTAGAAAATTATTTTTTGAATAATTTACTATATAAAAGGCAATCCCTGGCGCACATAAAATTTGCGACAGTAAAAAATTATTTTTTGAATAATTTACTATAGAAAAGTCAATCCCTGGCGCAATTAAAATTTGCGACAGTAGAAAATTATTTTTTGAATAATTTACTATAGAAAAGGCAATCCCTGGCGCAATTAAAATTTGTGACAGTTGAAAATTATTTTTTGAATAATTTACTATAGAAAAGTCAATCCCTGGCGCAATTAAAATTTGCGACAGTAGAAAATTATTTTTGAATAATTTACTATATAAAAGGCAATCCCTGGCGTAATTAAAATTTGCGACAGTAGAAAATTATTTTTTGAATAATTTACTGTAGAAAAGGCAATCCCTGGGATATTTAAAATTTGCGACAGTATAAAATTAGTTTTTGAATAATTTACTATAGAAAAGGCAATCCCTGGCGCACATAAAATTTGCGACAGTAAAAAATTATTTTTTGAATAATTTACTATAGAAAAGTCAATCCCTGGCGCAATTAAAATTTGTGACAGTAGAAAATTAGTTTTTGAAAAATTTACTATAGAAAAGGCAATCCCTGGCGCAATTAAAATTTGCGACAGTAGAAAATTATTTTTTGAATAATTTACTATATAAAAGGCAATCCCTGGCGTAATTAAAATTTGCGACAGTATAAAATTAGTTTTTGAATAATTTACTATAGAAAAGGCAATCCCTGGCGCACATAAAATTTGCGACAGTAAAAAATTATTTTTTGAATAATTTACTATAGAAAAGTCAATCCCTGGCGCATTTAAAATTTGCGACAGTAGAAAATTATTTTTTGAATAATTTACTGTAGAAAAGGCAATCCCTGGGATATTTAAAATTTGCGACAGTATAAAATTATTTTTTGAATAATTTACTGTAGAAAAGGCAATCCCTGGCGCAATTAAAATTTGTGACAGTATAAAATTATTTTTTGAATAATTTACTATAGAAAAGGCAATCCCTGGGATATTTAAAATTTGCGACAGTAGAAAATTATTTTTTGAATAATTTACTATAGAAAAGGCAATCCCTGGCGCACATAAAATTTGCGACAGTATAAAATTAGTTTTTGAATAATTTACTATAGAAAAGGCAATCCCTGGCGCACATAAAATTTGCGACAGTAAAAAATTATTTTTTGAATAATTTACTATATAAAAGGCAATCCCTGGCGTAATTAAAATTTGCGACAGTAGAAAATTATTTTTTGAATAATTTACTGTAGAAAAGGCAATCCCTGGGATATTTAAAATTTGCGACAGTATAAAATTATTTTTTGAATAATTTACTGTAGAAAAGGCAATCCCTGGCGCAATTAAAATTTGTGACAGTATAAAATTATTTTTTGAATAATTTACTATAGAAAAGGCAATCCCTGGGATATTTAAAATTTGCGACAGTAGAAAATTATTTTTTGAATAATTTACTATAGAAAAGGCAATCCCTGGCGCACATAAAATTTGCGACAGTATAAAATTAGTTTTTGAATAATTTACTATAGAAAAGGCAATCCCTGGGATATTTAAAATTTGCGACAGTAGAAAATTATTTTTTGAACAATTTACTATAGAAAAGTCAATCCCTGGCGCAATTAAAATTTGCGACAGTAGAAAATTATTTTTTGAATAATTTACTATATAAAAGGCAATCCCTGGCGTAATTAAAATTTGCGACAGTAGAAAATTATTTTTTGAATAATTTACTATATAAAAGGCAATCCCTGGCGCAATTAAAATTTGTGACAGTTGAAAATTATTTTTTGAATAATTTACTATAGAAAAGGCAATCCCTGGCGCATATAAAATTTGCGACAGCATAAAATTAGTTTTTGAATAATTTACTATAGAAAAGTCAATCCCTGGCGCAATTAAAATTTGCGACAGTAGAAAATTATTTTTTGAATAATTTACTATATAAAAGGCAATCCCTGGCGTAATTAAAATTTGCGACAGTATAAAATTAGTTTTTGAATAATTTACTATAGAAAAGGCAATCCCTGGCGCACATAAAATTTGCGACAGTAAAAAATTATTTTTTGAATAATTTACTATAGAAAAGTCAATCCCTGGCGCAATTAAAATTTGTGACAGTAGAAAATTAGTTTTTGAATAATTTACTATAGAAAAGGCAATCCCTGGCGCAATTAAAATTTGTGACAGTTGAAAATTATTTTTTGAATAATTTACTATAGAAAAGGCAATCCCTGGCGCACATAAAATTTGCGACAGTATAAAATTAGTTTTTGAATAATTTACTATAGAAAAGTCAATCCCTGGCGCAATTAAAATTTGCGACAGTAGAAAATTATTTTTTGAATAATTTACTATATAAAAGGCAATCCCTGGCGTAATTAAAATTTGCGACAGTAGAAAATTATTTTTTGAATAATTTACTGTAGAAAAGGCAATCCCTGGGATATTTAAAATTTGCGACAGTATAAAATTATTTTTTGAATAATTTACTGTAGAAAAGGCAATCCCTGGCGCAATTAAAATTTGTGACAGTATAAAATTATTTTTTGAATAATTTACTATAGAAAAGGCAATCCCTGGGATATTTAAAATTTGCGACAGTAGAAAATTATTTTTTGAATAATTTACTATAGAAAAGGCAATCCCTGGCGCAATTAAAATTTGTGACAGTATAAAATTATTTTTTGAATAATTTACTATAGAAAAGGCAATCCCTGGCGCAATTAAAATTTGTGACAGTATAAAATTATTTTTTGAATAATTTACTATAGAAAAGGCAATCCCTGGGATATTTAAAATTTGCGACAGTAGAAAATTATTTTTTGAATAATTTACTATAGAAAAGGCAATCCCTGGCGCACATAAAATTTGCGACAGTATAAAATTAGTTTTTGAATAATTTACTATAGAAAAGGCAATCCCTGGCGCAATTAAAATTTGTGACAGTATAAAATTAGTTTTTGAAAAATTTACTATAGAAAAGGCAATCCCTGGCGCAATTAAAATTTGCGACAGTAGAAAATTATTTTTTGAATAATTTACTGTAGAAAAGGCAATCCCTGGGATATTTAAAATTTGCGACAGTAGAAAATTATTTTTTGAATAATTTACTATATAAAAGGCAATCCCTGGCGTAATTAAAATTTGTGACAGTATAAAATTAGTTTTTGAATAATTTACTATAGAAAAGGCAATCCCTGGCGCAATTAAAATTTGCGACAGTATAAAATTAGTTTTTGAATAATTTACTATAGAAAAGTCAATCCCTGGCGCAATTAAAATTTGCGACAGTAGAAAATTATTTTTTGAATAATTTACTATATAAAAGGCAATCCCTGGCGTAATTAAAATTTGCGACAGTAAAAAATTATTTTTTGAATAATTTACTATAGAAAAGTCAATCCCTGGCGCAATTAAAATTTGTGACAGTAGAAAATTAGTTTTTGAATAATTTACTATAGAAAAGGCAATCCCTGGCGCAATTAAAATTTGTGACAGTTGAAAATTATTTTTTGAATAATTTACTATAGAAAAGTCAATCCCTGGCGCAATTAAAATTTGCGACAGTAGAAAATTATTTTTTGAATAATTTACTATATAAAAGGCAATCCCAGGCGTAATTAAAATTTGCGACAGTAGAAAATTATTTTTTGAATAATTTACTGTAGAAAAGGCAATCCCTGGGATATTTAAAATTTGCGACAGTATAAAATTAGTTTTTGAATAATTTACTATAGAAAAGGCAATCCCTGGCGCACATAAAATTTGCGACAGTAAAAAATTATTTTTTGAATAATTTACTATAGAAAAGTCAATCCCTGGCGCAATTAAAATTTGTGACAGTAGAAAATTAGTTTTTGAATAATTTACTATAGAAAAGGCAATCCCTGGCGTAATTAAAATTTGCGACAGTAGAAAATTATTTTTTGAATAATTTACTGTAGAAAAGGCAATCCCTGGGATATTTAAAATTTGCGACAGTATAAAATTAGTTTTTGAATAATTTACTATAGAAAAGGCAATCCCTGGCGCACATAAAATTTGCGACAGTAAAAAATTATTTTTTGAATAATTTACTATAGAAAAGTCAATCCCTGGCGCAATTAAAATTTGTGACAGTAGAAAATTAGTTTTTGAATAATTTACTATAGAAAAGGCAATCCCTGGCGCAATTAAAATTTGTGACAGTTGAAAATTATTTTTTGAATAATTTACTATATAAAAGGCAATCCCTGGCGCAATTAAAATTTGTGACAGTTGAAAATTATTTTTTGAATAATTTACTATATAAAAGGCAATCCCTGGCGCACATAAAATTTGCGACAGTATAAAATTAGTTTTTGAATAATTTACTATAGAAAAGGCAATCCCTGGCGCACATAAAATTTGCGACAGTAAAAAATTATTTTTTGAATAATTTACTATAGAAAAGTCAATCCCTGGCGCAATTAAAATTTGTGACAGTAGAAAATTAGTTTTTGAATAATTTACTATAGAAAAGGCAATCCCTGGCGCAATTAAAATTTGTGACAGTTGAAAATTATTTTTTGAATAATTTACTATAGAAAAGGCAATCCCTGGCGCACATAAAATTTGCGACAGTATAAAATTAGTTTTTGAATAATTTACTATAGAAAAGGCAATCCCTGGCGCACATAAAATTTGCGACAGTAAAAAATTATTTTTTGAATAATTTACTATAGAAAAGTCAATCCCTGGCGCAATTAAAATTTGTGACAGTAGAAAATTAGTTTTTGAATAATTTACTATAGAAAAGGCAATCCCTGGCGTAATTAAAATTTGCGACAGTAGAAAATTATTTTTTGAATAATTTACTGTAGAAAAGGCAATCCCTGGGATATTTAAAATTTGCGACAGTATAAAATTAGTTTTTGAATAATTTACTATAGAAAAGGCAATCCCTGGCGCACATAAAATTTGCGACAGTAAAAAATTATTTTTTGAATAATTTACTATAGAAAAGTCAATCCCTGGCGCAATTAAAATTTGTGACAGTAGAAAATTAGTTTTTGAATAATTTACTATAGAAAAGGCAATCCCTGGCGTAATTAAAATTTGCGACAGTAGAAAATTATTTTTTGAATAATTTACTGTAGAAAAGGCAATCCCTGGGATATTTAAAATTTGCGACAGTAGAAAATTATTTTTTGAATAATTTACTATATAAAAGGCAATCCCTGGCGTAATTAAAATTTGCGACAGTAGAAAATTATTTTTTGAATAATTTACTGTAGAAAAGGCAATCCCTGGGATATTTAAAATTTGCGACAGTATAAAATTAGTTTTTGAATAATTTACTATAGAAAAGGCAATCCCTGGCGCACATAAAATTTGCGACAGTAAAAAATTATTTTTTGAATAATTTACTATAGAAAAGTCAATCCCTGGCACAATTAAAATTTGTGACAGTAGAAAATTAGTTTTTGAATAATTTACTATAGAAAAGGCAATCCCTGGCGCAATTAAAATTTGTGACAGTTGAAAATTATTTTTTGAATAATTTACTATAGAAAAGTCAATCCCTGGCGCAATTAAAATTTGCGACAGTAGAAAATTATTTTTTGAATAATTTACTATATAAAAGGCAATCCCTGGCGTAATTAAAATTTGAGACAGTAGAAAATTATTTTTTGAATAATTTACTGTAGAAAAGGCAATCCCTGGGATATTTAAAATTTGCTACAGTATAAAATTATTTTTTGAATAATTTACTATATAAAGGGCAATCCCTGGCGTAATTAAAATTTGCGACAGTAGAAAATTATTTTTTGAATAATTTACTGTAGAAAAGGCAATCCTTGGGATATTTAAAATTTGCGACAGTATAAAATTAGTTTTTGAATAATTTACTATAGAAAAGGCAATCCCTGGCGCACATAAAATTTGTGACAGTAGAAAATTAGTTTTTGAATAATTTACTATAGAAAAGGCAATCCCTGGCGCAATTAAAATTTGTGACAGTTGAAAATTATTTTTTGAATAATTTACTATATAAAAGGCAATCCCTGGCGTAATTAAAATTTGCGACAGTAGAAAATTATTTTTTGAATAATTTACTGTAGAAAAGGCAATCCCTGGGATATTTAAAATTTGCGACAGTATAAAATTAGTTTTTGAATAATTTACTATAGAAAAGGCAATCCCTGGCGCACATAAAATTTGCGACAGTAAAAAATTATTTTTTGAATAATTTACTATAGAAAAGTCATTCCCTGGCGCAATTAAAATTTGTGACAGTAGAAAATTAGTTTTTGAATAATTTACTATAGAAAAGGCAATCCCTGGCGCAATTAAAATTTGTGACAGTTGAAAATTATTTTTTGAATAATTTACTATAGAAAAGTCAATCCCTGGCGCAATTAAAATTTGCGACAGTAGAAAATTATTTTTTGAATAATTTACTATATAAAAGGCAATCCCTGGCGTAATTAAAATTTGCGACAGTAGAAAATTATTTTTTGAATAATTTACTGTAGAAAAGGCAATCCCTGGGATATTTAAAATTTGCGACAGTATAAAATTAGTTTTTGAATAATTTACTATATAAAAGGCAATCCCTGGCGTAATTAAAATTTGCGACAGTAGAAAATTATTTTTTGAATAATTTACTGTAGAAAAGGCAATCCCTGGGATATTTAAAATTTGCGACAGTATAAAATAATTTTTTGAATAATTTACTGTAGAAAAGGCAATCCCTGGCGCAATTAAAATTTGTGACAGTATAAAATTATTTTTTGAATAATTTACTATAGAAAAGGCAATCCCTGGGATATTTAAAATTTGTGACAGTATAAAATTAGTTTTTGAATAATTTGCTATAGAAAAGTCAATCCCTGGCGCAATTAAAATTTGCGACAGTAGAAAATTATTTTTTGAATAATTTACTATATAAAAGGCAATCCCTGGCGTAATTAAAATTTGCGACAGTAGAAAATTATTTTTTGAATAATTTACTGTAGAAAAGGCAATCCCTGGGATATTTAAAATTTGCGACAGTATAAAATTAGTTTTTGAATAATTTACTATAGAAAAGGCAATCCCTGGCGCACATAAAATTTGCGACAGTAGAAAATTATTTTTTGAATAATTTACTGTAGAAAAGGCAATCCCTGGGATATTTAAAATTTGCGACAGTATAAAATTATTTTTTGAATAATTTACTGTAGAAAAGGCAATCCCTGGCGCAATTAAAATTTGTGACAGTATAAAATTATTTTTTGAATAATTTACTATAGAAAAGGCAATCCCTGGGATATTTAAAATTTGCGACAGTAGAAAATTATTTTTTGAATAATTTACTATAGAAAAGGCAATCCCTGGCGCAATTAAAATTTGTGACAGTATAAAATTATTTTTTGAATAATTTACTATAGAAAAGGCAATCCCTGGGATATTTAAAATTTGTGACAGTATAAAATTAGTTTTTGAATAATTTACTATAGAAAAGTCAATCCCTGGCGCAATTAAAATTTGCGACAGTAGAAAATTATTTTTTGAATAATTTACTATATAAAAGGCAATCCCTGGCGTAATTAAAATTTGCGACAGTAGAAAATTATTTTTTGAATAATTTACTGTAGAAAAGGCAATCCCTGGGATATTTAAAATTTGCGACAGTATAAAATTAGTTTTTGAATAATTTACTATATAAAAGGCAATCCCTGGCGTAATTAAAATTTGCGACAGTAGAAAATTATTTTTTGAATAATTTACTGTAGAAAAGGCAATCCCTGGGATATTTAAAATTTGCGACAGTATAAAATTATTTTTTGAATAATTTACTGTAGAAAAGGCAATCCCTGGCGCAATTAAAATTTGTGACAGTATAAAATTATTTTTTGAATAATTTACTATAGAAAAGGCAATCCCTGGGATATTTAAAATTTGTGACAGTATAAAATTAGTTTTTGAATAATTTACTATAGAAAAGTCAATCCCTGGCGCAATTAAAATTTGCGACAGTAGAAAATTATTTTTTGAATAATTTACTATATAAAAGGCAATCCCTGGCGTAATTAAAATTTGCGACAGTAGAAAATTATTTTTTGAATAATTTACTGTAGAAAAGGCAATCCCTGGGATATTTAAAATTTGCGACAGTATAAAATTAGTTTTTGAATAATTTACTATAGAAAAGGCAATCCCTGGCGCACATAAAATTTGCGACAGTAAAAAATTATTTTTTGAATAATTTACTATAGAAAAGTCAATCCCCGGCGCAATTAAAATTTGTGACAGTAGAAAATTAGTTTTTGAATAATTTACTATAGAAGAGGCAATCCCTGGCGCAATTAAAATTTGTGACAGTTGAAAATTATTTTTTGAATAATTTACTATAGAAAAGGCAATCCCTGGCGCACATAAAATTTGCGACAGTATAAAATTAGTTTTTGAATAATTTACTATAGAAAAGTCAATCCCTGGCGCAATTAAAATTTGCGACAGTATAAAATTAGTTTTTGAATAATTTACTATAGAAAAGGCAATCCCTGGCGCAATTAAAATTTGCGACAGTATAAAATTATTTTTTGAATAATTTACTATATAAAAGGCAATCCCTGGCGTAATTAAAATTTGCGACAGTAGAAAATTATTTTTTGAATAATTTACTATATAAAAGGCAATCCCTGGCGTAATTAAAATTTGCGACAGTAGAAAATTATTTTTTGAATAATTTACTATAGAAAAGTCAATCCCTGGCGCAATTTAAATTTGCGACAGTAGAAAATTATTTTTTGAATAATTTACTGTAGAAAAGGCAATCCCTGGGATATTTAAAATTTGCGACAGTATAAAATTAGTTTTTGAATAATTTACTATAGAAAAGGCAATCCCTGGCGCACATAAAATTTGCGACAGTAAAAAATTATTTTTTGAATAATTTACTATAGAAAAGTCAATCCCTGGCGCAATTAAAATTTGTGACAGTAGAAAATTAGTTTTTGAATAATTTACTATAGAAAAGGCAATCCCTGGCGCAATTAAAATTTGCGACAGTATAAAATTAGTTTTTGAATAATTTACTATAGAAAAGGCAATCCCTGGCGCAATTAAAATTTGCGACAGTATAAAATTAGTTTTTGAAAAATTTACTATAGAAAAGGCAATCCCTGGCGCAATTAAAATTTGCGACAGTAGAAAATTATTTTTTGAATAATTTACTGTAGAAAAGGCAATCCCTGGGATATTTAAAATTTGCGACAGTAGAAAATTATTTTTTGAATAATTTACTATATAAAAGGCAATCCCTGGCGTAATTAAAATTTGTGACAGTATAAAATTAGTTTTTGAATAATTTACTATAGAAAAGGCAATCCCTGGCGCAATTAAAATTTGCGACAGTATAAAATTATTTTTTGAATAATTTACTATAGAAAAGGCAATCCCTGGCGTAATTAAAATTTGTGACAGTTGAAAATTATTTTTTGAATAATTTACTATAGAAAAGTCAATCCCTGGCGTAATTAAAATTTGCGACAGTATAAAATTATTTTTTGAATAATTTACTATAGAAAAGTCAATCCCTGGCGCAATTAAAATTTGCGACAGTATAAAATTATTTTTTGAATAATTTACTATATAAAAGGCAATCCCTGGCGTAATTAAAATTTGCGACAGTAGAAAATTAGTTTTTGAATAATTTACTATAGAAAAGGCAATCCCTGGGATATTTAAAATTTGCGACAGTATAAAATTATTTTTTGAATAATTTACTATAGAAAAGGCAATCCCTGGCGCAATTAAAATTTGCGACAGTATAAAATTATTTTTTGAAAAATTTACTATATAAAAGGCAATCCCTGGGATATTTAAAATTTGTGACAGTTGAAAATTATTTTTTGAATAATTTACTATATAAAAGGCAATCCCTGGCGTAATTAAAATTTGCGACAGTAGAAAATTATTTTTTGAATAATTTACTATATAAAAGGCAATCCCTGGCGTAATTAAAATTTGTGACAGTTGAAAATTATTTTTTGAATAATTTACTATATAAAAGGCAATCCCTGGCGTAATTAAAATTTGCGACAGTAGAAAATTATTTTTTGAATAATTTACTGTAGAAAAGGCAATCCCTGGGATATTTAAAATTTGCGACAGTATAAAATTATTTTTTGAATAATTTACTATATAAAAGGCAATCCCTGGCGTAATTAAAATTTGCGACAGTAGAAAATTATTTTTTGAATAATTTACTATAGAAAAGGCAATCCCTGGGATATTTAAAATTTGTGACAGTATAAAATTATTTTTTGAATAATTTACTATAGAAAAGGCAATCCCTGGCGTAATTAAAATTTGCGACAGTATAAAATTAGTTTTTGAAAAATTTACTATATAAAAGGCAATCCCTGGGATATTTAAAATTTGTGACAGTATAAAATTATTTTTTGTATAATTTACTATAGAAAAGGCAATCCCTGGCGCAATTAAAATTTGCGACAGTATAAAATTAGTTTTTGAAAAATTTACTATATAAAAGGCAATCCCTGGCGCAATTAAAATTTGTGACAGTATAAAATTAGTTTTTGAATAATTTACTATATAAAAGGCAATCCCTGGCGTAATTAAAATTTGCGACAGTATAAAATTATTTTTTGAATAATTTACTATAGAAAAGGCAATCCCTGGCGCAATTAAAATTTGCGACAGTATAAAATTATTTTTTGAAAAATTTACTATATAAAAGGCAATCCCTGGGATATTTAAAATTTGTGACAGTTGAAAATTATTTTTTAAATAATTTACTATATAAAAGGCAATCCCTGGCGTAATTAAAATTTGCGACAGTAGAAAATTATTTTTTGAATAATTTACTATAGAAAAGGCAATCCCTGGCGCAATTAAAATTTGTGACAGTATAAAATTATTTTTTGAATAATTTACTATAGAAAAGGCAATCCCTGGCGTAATTAAAATTTGTGACAGTTGAAAATTATTTTTTGAATAATTTACTATATAAAAGGCAATCCCTGGCGCAATTAAAATTTGCGACAGTATAAAATTAGTTTTTGAAAAATTTACTATATAAAAGGCAATCCCTGGCGCAATTAAAATTTGTGACAGTATAAAATTAGTTTTTGAATAATTTACTATATAAAAGGCAATCCCTGGCGTAATTAAAATTTGCGACAGTATAAAATTATTTTTTGAATAATTTACTATAGAAAAGGCAATCCCTGGCGCAATTAAAATTTGCGACAGTATAAAATTATTTTTTGAAAAATTTACTATATAAAAGGCAATCCCTGGGATATTTAAAATTTGTGACAGTTGAAAATTATTTTTTGAATAATTTACTATATAAAAGGCAATCCCTGGCGTAATTAAAATTTGCGACAGTAGAAAATTATTTTTTGAATAATTTACTATATAAAAGGCAATCCCTGGCGTAATTAAAATTTGTGACAGTTGAAAATTATTTTTTGAAAAATTTACTATATAAAAGGCAATCCCTGGCGTAATTAAAATTTGCGACAGTAGAAAATTATTTTTTGAATAATTTACTGTAGAAAAGGCAATCCCTGGGATATTTAAAATTTGCGACAGTATAAAATTAGTTTTTGAATAATTTACTATATAAAAGGCAATCCCTGGCGTAATTAAAATTTGCGACAGTAGAAAATTATTTTTTGAATAATTTACTATAGAAAAGGCAATCCCTGGGATATTTAAAATTTGTGACAGTATAAAATTATTTTTTGAATAATTTACTATAGAAAAGGCAATCCCTGGCGTAATTAAAATTTGCGACAGTATAAAATTAGTTTTTGAAAAATTTACTATATAAAAGGCAATCCCTGGGATATTTAAAATTTGTGACAGTATAAAATTATTTTTTGAATAATTTACTATAGAAAAGGCAATCCCTGGCGCAATTAAAATTTGCGACAGTATAAAATTAGTTTTTGAAAAATTTACTATATAAAAGGCAATCCCTGGCGCAATTAAAATTTGTGACAGTATAAAATTAGTTTTTGAATAATTTACTATATAAAAGGCAATCCCTGGCGTAATTAAAATTTGCGACAGTATAAAATTATTTTTTGAATAATTTACTATAGAAAAGGCAATCCCTGGCGCAATTAAAATTTGCGACAGTATAAAATTATTTTTTGAAAAATTTACTATATAAAAGGCAATCCCTGGCGCAATTAAAATTTGCGACAGTATAAAATTATTTTTTGAATAATTTACTATAGAAAAGTCAATCCCTGGCGCAATTAAAATTTGCGACAGTAGAAAATTATTTTTTGAATAATTTACTATATAAAAGGCAATCCCTGGCGTAATTAAAATTTGCGACAGTATAAAATTATTTTTTGAATAATTTACTATAGAAAAGGCAATCCCTGGCGCAATTAAAATTTGCGACAGTATAAAATTATTTTTTGAATAATTTACTATAGAAAAGTCAATCCCTGGCGCAATTAAAATTTGTGACAGTTGAAAATTATTTTTTGAATAATTTACTATAGAAAAGTCAATCCCTGGCGCAATTAAAATTTGCGACAGTAGAAAATTATTTTTTGAATAATTTACTATATAAAAGGCAATCCCTGGCGTAATTAAAATTTGCGACAGTAGAAAATTATTTTTTGAATAATTTACTGTAGAAAAGGCAATCCCTGGGATATTTAAAATTTGCGACAGTATAAAATTATTTTTTGAATAATTTACTGTAGAAAAGGCAATCCCTGGCGCAATTAAAATTTGTGACAGTTGAAAATTATTTTTTGAATAATTTACTATAGAAAAGGCAATCCCTGGCGCACATAAAATTTGTGACAGTTGAAAATTATTTTTTGAATAATTTACTGTAGAAAAGGCAATCCCTGGCGTAATTAAAATTTGTGACAGTAGAAAATTAGTTTTTGAATAATTTACTATAGAAAAGGCAATCCCTGGCGCAATTAAAATTTGTGACAGTATAAAATTAGTTTTTGAATAATTTACTATATAAAAGGCAATCCCTGGCGTAATTAAAATTTGCGACAGTATAAAATTATTTTTTGAATAATTTACTGTAGAAAAGGCAATCCCTGGCGCAATTAAAATTTGCGACAGTATAAAATTAGTTTTTGAAAAATTTACTATATAAAAGGCAATCCCTGGCGCAATTAAAATTTGCGACAGTATAAAATTAGTTTTTGAAAAATTTACTATATAAAAGGCAATCCCTGGCGTAATTAAAATTTGCGACAGTATAAAATTATTTTTTGAATAATTTACTATAGAAAAGGCAATCCCTGGCGCAATTAAAATTTGTGACAGTATAAAATTATTTTTTGAATAATTTACTATAGAAAAGGCAATCCCTGGGATATTTAAAATTTGCGACAGTATAAAATTATTTTTTGAATAATTTACTATAGAAAAGGCAATCCCTGGCGCACATAAAATTTGCGACAGTATAAAATTATTTTTTGAATAATTTACTATAGAAAAGTCAATCCCTGGCGCAATTAAAATTTGTGACAGTATAAAATTATTTTTTGAATAATTTACTATAGAAAAGGCAATCCCTGGGATATTTAAAATTTGCGACAGTATAAAATTATTTTTTGAATAATTTACTATAGAAAGGGCAATCCCTGGCGCACATAAAATTTGCGACAGTATAAAATTATTTTTTGAATAATTTACTATAGAAAAGTCAATCCCTGGCGCAATTAAAATTTGCGACAGTAGAAAATTATTTTTTGAATAATTTACTATATAAAAGGCAATCCCTGGCGCAATTAAAATTTGTGACAGTATAAAATTATTTTTTGAATAATTTACTATAGAAAAGGCAATCCCTGGCGCAATTAAAATTTGTGACAGTATAAAATTATTTTTTGAATAATTTACTATAGAAAAGGCAATCCCTGGGATATTTAAAATTTGCGACAGTATAAAATTAGTTTTTGAAAAATTTACTATATAAAAGGCAATCCCTGGCGTAATTAAAATTTGTGACAGTATAAAATTAGTTTTTGAATAATTTACTATAGAAAAGGCAATCCCTGGCGCAATTAAAATTTGCGACAGTATAAAATTATTTTTTGAATAATTTACTATAGAAAAGGCAATCCCTGGCGCAATTAAAATTTGTGACAGTATAAAATTATTTTTTGAATAATTTACTATAGAAAAGGCAATCCCTGGCGCACATAAAATTTGCGACAGTATAAAATTAGTTTTTGAAAAATTTACTATATAAAAGGCAATCCCTGGCGTAATTAAAATTTGCGACAGTATAAAATTATTTTTTGAATAATTTACTATAGAAAAGGCAATCCCTGGCGCAATTAAAATTTGCGACAGTATAAAATTATTTTTTGAATAATTTACTATAGAAAAGGCAATCCCTGGCGCAATTAAAATTTGCGACAGTATAAAATTATTTTTTGAATAATTTACTATAGAAAAGTCAATCCCTGGCGCAATTAAAATTTGCGACAGTAGAAAATTATTTTTTGAATAATTTACTATATAAAAGGCAATCCCTGGCGCAATTAAAATTTGCGACAGTATAAAATTAGTTTTTGAAAAATTTACTATATAAAAGGCAATCCCTGGCGTAATTAAAATTTGCGACAGTATAAAATTAGTTTTTGAATAATTTACTATAGAAAAGGCAATCCCTGGCGCAATTAAAATTTGCGACAGTATAAAATTATTTTTTGAATAATTTACTATAGAAAAGGCAATCCCTGGCGCAATTAAAATTTGTGACAGTATAAAATTATTTTTTGAATAATTTACTATAGAAAAGGCAATCCCTGGCGCACATAAAATTTGCGACAGTATAAAATTAGTTTTTGAATAATTTACTATATAAAAGGCAATCCCTGGCGTAATTAAAATTTGCGACAGTATAAAATTAGTTTTTGAATAATTTACTATAGAAAAGTCAATCCCTGGCGCACATAAAATTTGCGACAGTATAAAATTAGTTTTTGAATAATTTACTATATAAAAGGCAATCCCTGGCGTAATTAAAATTTGCGACAGTATAAAATTATTTTTTGAATAATTTACTGTAGAAAAGGCAATCCCTGGGATATTTAAAATTTGCGACAGTATAAAATTAGTTTTTGAAAAATTTACTATATAAAAGGCAATCCCTGGCGCAATTAAAATTTGTGACAGTATAAAATTATTTTTTGAATAATTTACTATAGAAAAGGCAATCCCTGGGATATTTAAAATTTGCGATAGTATAAAATTAGTTTTTGAATAATTTACTATATAAAAGGCAATCCCTGGCGTAATTAAAATTTGCGACAGTATAAAATTATTTTTTGAATAATTTACTGTAGAAAAGGCAATCCCTGGGATATTTAAAATTTGCGACAGTATAAAATTAGTTTTTGAAAAATTTACTATATAAAAGGCAATCCCTGGCGCAATTAAAATTTGTGACAGTATAAAATTATTTTTTGAATAATTTACTATAGAAAAGGCAATCCCTGGGATATTTAAAATTTGCGACAGTATAAAATTATTTTTTGAATAATTTACTATAGAAAAGGCAATCCCTGGCGCACATAAAATTTGCGACAGTATAAAATTATTTTTTGAATAATTTACTGTAGAAAAGGCAATCCCTGGGATATTTAAAATTTGCGACAGTATAAAATTATTTTTTGAATAATTTACTATAGAAAAGTCAATCCCTGGCGCAATTAAAATTTGCGACAGTATAAAATTATTTTTTGAATAATTTACTATAGAAAAGGCAATCCCTGGGATATTTAAAATTTGCGACAGTATAAAATTAGTTTTTGAATAATTTACTATAGAAAAGGCAATCCCTGGCGCAATTAAAATTTGTGACAGTATAAAATTATTTTTTGAATAATTTACTATAGAAAAGGCAATCCCTGGCGCAATTCAAATTTGCGACAGTATAAAATTAGTTTTTGAAAAATTTACTATATAAAAGGCAATCCCTGGCGTAATTAAAATTTGTGACAGTTGAAAATTATTTTTTGAATAATTTACTATAGAAAAGGCAATCCCTGGGATATTTAAAATTTGCGACAGTAGAAAATTATTTTTTGAATAATTTACTATATAAAAGGCAATCCCTGGCGTAATTAAAATTTGCGACAGTATAAAATTATTTTTTGAATAATTTACTGTAGAAAAGGCAATCCCTGGCGCAATTAAAATTTGTGACAGTATAAAATTATTTTTTGAATAATTTACTATAGAAAAGGCAATCCCTGGCGCAATTAAAATTTGTGACAGTAGAAAATTAGTTTTTGAATAATTTACTATATAAAAGGCAATCCCTGGCGCAATTAAAATTTGTGACAGTTGAAAATTATTTTTTGAATAATTTACTATAGAAAAGGCAATCCCTGGCGCACATAAAATTTGCGACAGTATAAAATTAGTTTTTGAAAAATTTACTATATAAAAGGCAATCCCTGGCGTAATTAAAATTTGCGACAGTAGAAAATTATTTTTTGAATAATTTACTATATAAAAGGCAATCCCTGGCGCACATAAAATTTGCGACAGTATAAAATTATTTTTTGAATAATTTACTATAGAAAAGGCAATCCCTGGCGCAATTAAAATTTGTGACAGTAGAAAATTAGTTTTTGAATAATTTACTATAGAAAAGGCAATCCCTGGCGCAATTAAAATTTGCGACAGTATAAAATTATTTTTTGAATAATTTACTATAGAAAAGGCAATCCCTGGCGCAATTAAAATTTGCGACAGTATAAAATTATTTTTTGAATAATTTACTATAGAAAAGGCAATCCCTGGGATATTTAAAATTTGCGACAGTATAAAATTAGTTTTTGAAAAATTTACTATATAAAAGGCAATCCCTGGCGTAATTAAAATTTGTGACAGTATAAAATTAGTTTTTGAATAATTTACTATAGAAAAGGCAATCCCTGGCGCAATTAAAATTTGCGACAGTATAAAATTATTTTTTGAATAATTTACTATAGAAAAGGCAATCCCTGGCGCAATTAAAATTTGTGACAGTATAAAATTATTTTTTGAATAATTTACTATAGAAAAGGCAATCCCTGGCGCACATAAAATTTGCGACAGTATAAAATTAGTTTTTGAAAAATTTACTATATAAAAGGCAATCCCTGGCGTAATTAAAATTTGCGACAGTATAAAATTATTTTTTGAATAATTTACTATAGAAAAGGCAATCCCTGGCGCAATTAAAATTTGCGACAGTATAAAATTATTTTTTGAATAATTTACTATAGAAAAGGCAATCCCTGGCGCAATTAAAATTTGCGACAGTATAAAATTATTTTTTGAATAATTTACTATAGAAAAGTCAATCCCTGGCGCAATTAAAATTTGCGACAGTAGAAAATTATTTTTTGAATAATTTACTATATAAAAGGCAATCCCTGGCGCAATTAAAATTTGCGACAGTATAAAATTAGTTTTTGAAAAATTTACTATATAAAAGGCAATCCTGGCGTAATTAAAATTTGCGACAGTATAAAATTATTTTTTGAATAATTTACTATAGAAAAGGCAATCCCTGGCGCAATTAAAATTTGCGACAGTATAAAATTATTTTTTGAATAATTTACTATAGAAAAGGCAATCCCTGGCGCAATTAAAATTTGTGACAGTATAAAATTATTTTTTGAATAATTTACTATAGAAAAGGCAATCCCTGGCGCACATAAAATTTGCGACAGTATAAAATTAGTTTTTGAATAATTTACTATATAAAAGGCAATCCCTGGCGTAATTAAAATTTGCGACAGTATAAAATTAGTTTTTGAATAATTTACTATAGAAAAGTCAATCCCTGGCGCACATAAAATTTGCGACAGTATAAAATTAGTTTTTGAATAATTTACTATATAAAAGGCAATCCCTGGCGTAATTAAAATTTGCGACAGTATAAAATTATTTTTTGAATAATTTACTGTAGAAAAGGCAATCCCTGGGATATTTAAAATTTGCGACAGTATAAAATTAGTTTTTGAAAAATTTACTATATAAAAGGCAATCCCTGGCGCAATTAAAATTTGTGACAGTATAAAATTATTTTTTGAATAATTTACTATAGAAAAGGCAATCCCTGGGATATTTAAAATTTGCGACAGTATAAAATTATTTTTTGAATAATTTACTATAGAAAAGGCAATCCCTGGCGCACATAAAATTTGCGACAGTATAAAATGATTTTTTGAATAATTTACTGTAGAAAAGGCAATCCCTGGGATATTTAAAATTTGCGACAGTATAAAATTATTTTTTGAATAATTTACTATAGAAAAGTCAATCCCTGGCGCAATTAAAATTTGCGACAGTATAAAATTATTTTTTGAATAATTTACTATAGAAAAGGCAATCCCTGGGATATTTAAAATTTGCGACAGTATAAAATTAGTTTTTGAATAATTTACTATAGAAAAGGCAATCCCTGGCGCAATTAAAATTTGTGACAGTATAAAATTATTTTTTGAATAATTTACTATAGAAAAGGCAATCCCTGGCGCAATTAAAATTTGCGACAGTATAAAATTAGTTTTTGAAAAATTTACTATATAAAAGGCAATCCCTGGCGTAATTAAAATTTGTGACAGTTGAAAATTATTTTTTTGAATAATTTACTATAGAAAAGGCAATCCCTGGGATATTTAAAATTTGCGACAGTAGAAAATTATTTTTTGAATAATTTACTATATAAAAGGGCAATCCCTGGCGTAATTAAAATTTGCGACAGTATAAAATTATTTTTTGAATAATTTACTGTAGAAAAGGCAATCCCTGGCGCAATTAAAATTTGTGACAGTATAAAATTATTTTTTGAATAATTTACTATAGAAAAGGCAATCCCTGGCGCAATTAAAATTTGTGACAGTAGAAAATTAGTTTTTGAATAATTTACTATATAAAAGGCAATCCCTGGCGCAATTAAAATTTGTGACAGTTGAAAATTATTTTTTGAATAATTTACTATAGAAAAGGCAATCCCTGGCGCACATAAAATTTGCGACAGTATAAAATTAGTTTTTGAAAAATTTACTATATAAAAGGCAATCCCTGGCGTAATTAAAATTTGCGACAGTAGAAAATTATTTTTTGAATAATTTACTATATAAAAGGCAATCCCTGGCGCACATAAAATTTGCGACAGTATAAAATTATTTTTTGAATAATTTACTATAGAAAAGGCAATCCCTGGCGCAATTAAAATTTGTGACAGTAGAAAATTAGTTTTTGAATAATTTACTATAGAAAAGGCAATCCCTGGCGCAATTAAAATTTGCGACAGTATAAAATTATTTTTTGAATAATTTACTATAGAAAAGGCAATCCCTGGCGCAATTAAAATTTGCGACAGTATAAAATTATTTTTTGAATAATTTACTATAGAAAAGGCAATCCCTGGGATATTTAAAATTTGCGACAGTATAAAATTAGTTTTTGAAAAATTTACTATATAAAAGGCAATCCCTGGCGTAATTAAAATTTGTGACAGTATAAAATTAGTTTTTGAATAATTTACTATAGAAAAGGCAATCCCTGGCGCAATTAAAATTTGCGACAGTATAAAATTATTTTTTGAATAATTTACTATAGAAAAGGCAATCCCTGGCGCAATTAAAATTTGTGACAGTATAAAATTATTTTTTGAATAATTTACTATAGAAAAGGCAATCCCTGGCGCACATAAAATTTGCGACAGTATAAAATTAGTTTTTGAAAAATTTACTATATAAAAGGCAATCCCTGGCGTAATTAAAATTTGCGACAGTATAAAATTATTTTTTGAATAATTTACTATAGAAAAGGCAATCCCTGGCGCAATTAAAATTTGTGACAGTATAAAATTATTTTTTGAATAATTTACTATAGAAAAGGCAATCCCTGGCGCACATAAAATTTGCGACAGTATAAAATTAGTTTTTGAATAATTTACTATATAAAAGGCAATCCCTGGCGCACATAAAATTTGCGACAGTATAAAATTATTTTTTGAATAATTTACTATAGAAAAGGCAATCCCTGGCGCAATTAAAATTTGTGACAGTAGAAAATTAGTTTTTGAATAATTTACTATAGAAAAGGCAATCCCTGGCGCAATTAAAATTTGCGACAGTATAAAATTATTTTTTGAATAATTTACTATAGAAAAGGCAATCCCTGGCGCAATTAAAATTTGCGACAGTATAAAATTATTTTTTGAAAAATTTACTATAGAAAAGGCAATCCCTGGCGCACATAAAATTTGCGACAGTATAAAATTAGTTTTTGAAAAATTTACTATAGAAAAGGCAATCCCTGGCGCACATAAAATTTGCGACAGTATAAAATTAGTTTTTGAAAAATTTACTATATAAAAGGCAATCCCTGGCGTAATTAAAATTTGCGACAGTATAAAATTAGTTTTTGAATAATTTACTATAGAAAAGGCAATCCCTGGCGCAATTAAAATTTGTGACAGTTGAAAATTATTTTTTGAATAATTTACTATAGAAAAGGCAATCCCTGGGATATTTAAAATTTGTGACAGTATAAAATTATTTTTTGAATAATTTACTATAGAAAAGGCAATCCCTGGCGCACATAAAATTTGCGACAGTAGAAAATTATTTTTTGAATAATTTACTGTAGAAAAGGCAATCCCTGGCGTAATTAAAATTTGCGACAGTATAAAATTATTTTTTGAATAATTTACTATAGAAAAGGCAATCCCTGGCGCAATTAAAATTTGCGACAGTATAAAATTAGTTTTTGAAAAATTTACTATAGAAAAGGCAATCCCTGGCGCAATTAAAATTTGTGACAGTATAAAATTAGTTTTTGAATAATTTACTATATAAAAGGCAATCCCTGGCGTAATTAAAATTTGCGACAGTATAAAATTGTTTTTTGAATAATTTACTGTAGAAAAGGCAATCCCTGGCGCAATTAAAATTTGCGACAGTATAAAATTAGTTTTTGAAAAATTTACTATATAAAAGGCAATCCCTGGCGCAATTAAAATTTGCGACAGTATAAAATTAGTTTTTGAAAAATTTACTATATAAAAGGCAATCCCTGGCGTAATTAAAATTTGCGACAGTATAAAATTATTTTTTGAATAATTTACTGTAGAAAAGGCAATCCCTGGCGCAATTAAAATTTGCGACAGTATAAAATTAGTTTTTGAAAAATTTACTATATAAAAGGCAATCCCTGGCGCAATTAAAATTTGCGACAGTATAAAATTAGTTTTTGAAAAATTTACTATATAAAAGGCAATCCCTGGCGTAATTAAAATTTGTGACAGTAGAAAATTAGTTTTTGAATAATTTACTATAGAAAAGGCAATCCCTGGCGCAATTAAAATTTGTGACAGTATAAAATTAGTTTTTGAATAATTTACTATATAAAAGGCAATCCCTGGCGTAATTAAAATTTGCGACAGTATAAAATTATTTTTTGAATAATTTACTGTAGAAAAGGCAATCCCTGGCGCAATTAAAATTTGCGACAGTATAAAATTAGTTTTTGAAAAATTTACTATATAAAAGGCAATCCCTGGCGCAATTAAAATTTGCGACAGTATAAAATTAGTTTTTGAAAAATTTACTATAGAAAAGGCAATCCCTGGCGCAATTAAAATTTGCGACAGTATAAAATTAGTTTTTGAAAAATTTACTATATAAAAGGCAATCCCTGGCGTAATTAAATTTTGCGACAGTATAAAATTAGTTTTTGAATAATTTACTATAGAAAAGTCAATCCCTGGCGTAATTAAAATTTGCGACAGTATAAAATTAGTTTTTGAATAATTTACTATATAAAAGGCAATCCCTGGCGTAATTAAAATTTGCGACAGTATAAAATTATTTTTTGAATAATTTACTGTAGAAAAGGCAATCCCTGGGATATTTAAAATTTGCGACAGTAGAAAATTAGTTTTTGAAAAATTTACTATATAAAAGGCAATCCCTGGCGCAATTAAAATTTGTGACAGTATAAAATTATTTTTTGAATAATTTACTATAGAAAAGGCAATCCCTGGCGCAATTAAAATTTGTGACAGTAGAAAATTAGTTTTTGAATAATTTACTATATAAAAGGCAATCCCTGGCGCAATTAAAATTTGTGACAGTAGAAAATTAGTTTTTGAATAATTTACTATAGAAAAGGCAATCCCTGGCGCACATAAAATTTGCGAGAGTATAAAATTAGTTTTTGAAAAATTTACTATATAAAAGGCAATCCCTGGCGTAATTAAAATTTGCGACAGTATAAAATTATTTTTTGAATAATTTACTATAGAAAAGGCAATCCCTGGCGTAATTAAAATTTGCGACAGTAGAAAATTATTTTTTGAATAATTTACTATATAAAAGGCAATCCCTGGCGCACATAAAATTTGCGACAGTATAAAATTATTTTTTGAATAATTTACTATAGAAAAGGCAATCCCTGGCGCAATTAAAATTTGTGACAGTAGAAAATTAGTTTTTGAATAATTTACTATAGAAAAGGCAATCCCTGGCGCAATTAAAATTTGTGACAGTATAAAATTAGTTTTTGAATAATTTACTATATAAAAGGCAATCCCTGGCGTAATTAAAATTTGCGACAGTATAAAATTATTTTTTGAATAATTTACTGTAGAAAAGGCAATCCCTGGCGCAATTAAAATTTGCGACAGTATAAAATTAGTTTTTGAAAAATTTACTATATAAAAGGCAATCCCTGGCGCAATTAAAATTTGCGACAGTATAAAATTAGTTTTTGAAAAATTTACTATATAAAAGGCAATCCCTGGCGTAATTAAAATTTGCGAGAGTATAAAATTATTTTTTGAATAATTTACTATAGAAAAGGCAATCCCTGGCGCAATTAAAATTTGTGACAGTTGAAAATTATTTTTTGAATAATTTACTATAGAAAAGTCAATCCCTGGCGCAATTAAAATTTGCGACAGTAGAAAATTATTTTTTGAATAATTTACTATATAAAAGGCAATCCCTTTCGTAATTAAAATTTGCGACAGTAGAAAATTATTTTTTGAATAATTTACTGTAGAAAAGGCAATCCCTGGGATATTTAAAATTTGCGATAGTATAAAATTATTTTTTGAATAATTTACTGTAGAAAAGGCAATCCCTGGCGCAATTAAAATTTGTGACAGTATAAAATTATTTTTTGAATAATTTACTATAGAAAAGGCAATCCCTGGCGCACATAAAATTTGCGACAGTATAAAATTAGTTTTTGAATAATTTACTATAGAAAAGTCAATCCCTGGCGCAATTAAAATTTGTGACAGTAGAAAATTAGTTTTTGAATAATTTACTATAGAAAAGGCAATCCCTGGCGCAATTAAAATTTGTGACAGTATAAAATTAGTTTTTGAATAATTTACTATAGAAAAGGCAATCCCTGGCGCACATAAAATTTGCGACAGTATAAAAATAGTTTTTGAATAATTTACTATATAAAAGGCAATCCCTGGCGTAATTAAAATTTGCGACAGTTGAAAATTATTTTTTGAATAATTTACTATAGAAAAGGCAATCCCTGGCGCACATAAAATTTGCGACAGTATAAAATTAGTTTTTGAAAAATTTACTATATAAAAGGCAATCCCTGGCGTAATTAAAATTTGCGACAGTAGAAAATTATTTTTTGAATAATTTACTGTAGAAAAGGCAATCCCTGGGATATTTAAAATTTGTGACAGTATAAAATTATTTTTTGAATAATTTACTATAGAAAAGGCAATCCCTGGCGCAATTAAAATTTGTGACAGTATAAAATTATTTTTTGAATAATTTACTGTAGAAAAGGCAATCCCTGGCGCAATTAAAATTTGCGACAGTATAAAATTATTTTTTGAATAATTTACTATATAAAAGGCAATCCCTGGCGTAATTAAAATTTGCGACAGTAGAAAATTATTTTTTGAATAATTTACTGTAGAAAAGGCAATCCCTGGGATATTTAAAATTTGTGACAGTATAAAATTATTTTTTGAATAATTTACTATAGAAAAGGCAATCCCTGGCGCAAGTAAAATTTGTGACAGTTGAAAATTATTTTTTGAATAATTTACTATAGAAAAGGCAATCCCTGGGATATTTAAAATTTGCGACAGTATAAAATTAGTTTTTGAAAAATTTACTATAGAAAAGGCAATCCCTGGCGCAATTAAAATTTGTGACAGTTGAAAATTATTTTTTGAATAATTTACTATAGAAAAGGCAATCCCTGGGATATTTAAAATTTGCGACAGTATAAAATTAGTTTTTGAAAAATTTACTATATAAAAGGCAATCCCTGGCGCAATTAAAATTTGCGACAGTATAAAATTAGTTTTTGAAAAATTTACTGTAGAAAAGGCAATCCCTGGCGCAATTAAAATTTGCGACAGTATAAAATTAGTTTTTGAAAAATTTACTATATAAAAGGCAATCCCTGGCGTAATTAAAATTTGCGACAGTATAAAATTATTTTTTGAATAATTTACTATAGAAAAGGCAATCCCTGGCGCAATTAAAATTTGCGACAGTAAAAAATTAGTTTTTGAATAATTTACTATAGAAAAGGCAATCCCTGGCGCAATTAAAATTTGCGACAGTATAAAATTATTTTTTGAAAAATTTACTATAGAAAAGGCAATCCCTGGCGCACATAAAATTTGCGACAGTATAAAATTATTTTTTGAATAATTTACTATAGAAAAGGCAATCCCTGGCGCAATTAAAATTTGTGACAGTATAAAATTATTTTTTGAATAATTTACTATATAAAAGGCAATCCCTGGCGTAATTAAAATTTGCGACAGTATAAAATTAGTTTTTGAATAATTTACTATAGAAAAGGCAATCCCTGGCGCAATTAAAATTTGCGACAGTAGAAAATTATTTTTTGAATAATTTACTATAGAAAAGGCAATCCCTGGCGCAATTAAAATTTGTGACAGTATAAAATTATTTTTTGAATAATTTACTATATAAAAGGCAATCCCTGGCGTAATTAAAATTTGCGACAGTATAAAATTATTTTTTGAATAATTTACTATAGAAAAGGCAATCCCTGGGATATTTAAAATTTGCGACAGTAGAAAATTAGTTTTTGAAAAATTTACTATAGAAAAGGCAATCCCTGGCGCAATTAAAATTTGCGACAGTATAAAATTAGTTTTTGAAAAATTTACTATATAAAAGGCAATCCCTGGCGCACATAAAATTTGTGACAGTAGAAAATTATTTTTTGAATAATTTACTATAGAAAAGGCAATCCCTGGCGCAATTAAAATTTGTGACAGTTGAAAATTATTTTTTGAATAATTTACTATAGAAAAGGCAATCCCTGGCGCAATTAAAATTTGTGACAGTTGAAAATTATTTTTTGAATAATTTACTATAGAAAAGGCAATCCCTGGCGCAATTAAAATTTGCGACAGTATAAAATTAGTTTTTGAAAAATTTACTGTAGAAAAGGCAATCCCTGGCGCAATTAAAATTTGTGACAGTTGAAAATTAGTTTTTGAATAATTTACTATATAAAAGGCAATCCCTGGCGTAATTAAAATTTGCGACAGTATAAAATTAGTTTTTGAAAAATTTACTATAGAAAAGGCAATCCCTGGGATATTTAAAATTTGCGACAGTATAAAATTATTTTTTGAAAAATTTACTATAGAAAAGGCAATCCCTGGCGCACATAAAATTTGCGACAGTAGAAAATTATTTTTTGAATAATTTACTATATAAAAGGCAATCCCTGGCGTAATTAAAATTTGCGACAGTATAAAATTAGTTTTTGAAAAATTTACTATAGAAAAGGCAATCCCTGGCGCAATTAAAATTTGCGACAGTATAAAATTAGTTTTTGAATAATTTACTATAGAAAAGTCAATCCCTGGCGCAATTAAAATTTGTGACAGTTGAAAATTATTTTTTGAATAATTTACTATAGAAAAGGCAATCCCTGGCGTAATTAAAATTTGCGACAGTATAAAATTATTTTTTGAATAATTTACTATAGAAAAGGCAATCCCTGGCGCAATTAAAATTTGCGACAGTATAAAATTATTTTTTGAATAATTTACTATAGAAAAGTCAATCCCTGGCGCAATTAAAATTTGCGATAGTAAATTATTCAAAAAATAATTTTCAACTGTCGCAAATTTTAAATATCCCAGGGATTGCCTTTTCTACAGTAAATTATTCAAAAAATAATTTTCTACAGTATAAAATTAGTTTTTGAATAATTTACTATAGAAAAGGCAATCCCTGGGATATTTAAAATTTGCGACAGTAGAAAATTATTTTTTGAATAATTTACTATAGAAAAGTCAATCCCTGGCGCAATTAAAATTTGTGACAGTAGAAAATTATTTTTTGAATAATTTACTGTAGAAAAGGCAATCCCTGGCGTAATTAAAATTTGCGACAGTATAAAATTAGTTTTTGAAAAATTTACTATATAAAAGGCAATCCCTGGCGCAATTAAAATTTGCGACAGTATAAAATTAGTTTTTGAAAAATTTACTATAGAAAAGGCAATCCCTGGCGCACATAAAATTTGTGACAGTTGAAAATTATTTTTTGAATAATTTACTATAGAAAAGTCAATCCCTGGCGCAATTAAAATTTGTGACAGTATAAAATTATTTTTTGAATAATTTACTATAGAAAAGTCAATCCCTGGCGCAATTAAAATTTGCGACAGTATAAAATTATTTTTTGAATAATTTACTATAGAAAAGGCAATCCCTGGCGCACATAAAATTTGCGACAGTAAAAAATTATTTTTTGAATAATTTACTATAGAAAAGTCAATCCCTGGCGCAATTAAAATTTGTGACAGTATAAAATTATTTTTTGAATAATTTACTATAGAAAAGTCAATCCCTGGGATATTTAAAATTTGCGACAGTATAAAATTAGTTTTTGAAAAATTTACTATATAAAAGGCAATCCCTGGCGTAATTAAAATTTGCGACAGTATAAAATTATTTTTTGAATAATTTACTATAGAAAAGGCAATCCCTGGCGCAATTAAAATTTGCGACAGTAGAAAATTAGTTTTTGAATAATTTACTATAGAAAAGGCAATCCCTGGCGCACATAAAATTTGTGACAGTTGAAAATTATTTTTTGAATAATTTACTGTAGAAAAGGCAATCCCTGGGATATTTAAAATTTGCGACAGTAGAAAATTATTTTTTGAATAATTTACTATAGAAAAGGCAATCCCTGGCGCAATTAAAATTTGCGACAGTAGAAAATTAGTTTTTGAATAATTTACTATAGAAAAGGCAATCCCTGGCGCACATAAAATTTGTGACAGTTGAAAATTATTTTTTGAATAATTTACTATAGAAAAGGCAATCCCTGGCGCACATAAAATTTGTGACAGTAGAAAATTATTTTTTGAATAATTTACTATAGAAAAGGCAATCCCTGGCGCAATTAAAATTTGCGACAGTAGAAAATTATTTTTTGAATAATTTACTATAGAAAAGGCAATCCCTGGCGCAATTAAAATTTGTGACAGTTGAAAATTATTTTTTGAATAATTTACTATAGAAAAGGCAATCCCTGGCGCACATAAAATTTGCGACAGTATAAAATTAGTTTTTGAAAAATTTACTATATAAAAGGCAATCCCTGGCGTAATTAAAATTTGCGACAGTATAAAATTATTTTTTGAATAATTTACTATAGAAAAGGCAATCCCTGGCGCAATTAAAATTTGCGACAGTATAAAATTAGTTTTTGAAAAATTTACTATATAAAAGGCAATCCCTGGCGTAATTAAAATTTGCGACAGTAGAAAATTATTTTTTGAATAATTTACTATAGAAAAGGCAATCCCTGGCGCAACTAAAATTTGTAACAGTTGAAAATTATTTTTTGAATAATTTACTATAGAAAAGGCAATCCCTGGCGCAATTAAAATTTGCGACAGTAGAAAATTAGTTTTTGAATAATTTACTATAGAAAAGGCAATCCCTGGCGCACATAAAATTTGTGACAGTTGAAAATTATTTTTTGAATAATTTACTGTAGAAAAGGCAATCCCTGGGATATTTAAAATTTGCGACAGTATAAAATTATTTTTTGAATAATTTACTATAGAAAAGGCAATCCCTGGCGCAATTAAAATTTGCGACAGTAGAAAATTATTTTTTGAATAATTTACTATAGAAAAGGCAATCCCTGGCGCAATTAAAATTTGCGACAGTAGAAAATTATTTTTTGAATAATTTACTATAGAAAAGGCAATCCCTGGCGTAATTAAAATTTGCGACAGTATAAAATTATTTTTTGAATAATTTACTATAGAAAAGGCAATCCCTGGCGCAATTAAAATTTGTGACAGTTGAAAATTATTTTTTGAATAATTTACTATAGAAAAGGCAATCCCTGGCGCAATTAAAATTTGTGACAGTTGAAAATTATTTTTTGAATAATTTACTATAGAAAAGGCAATCCCTGGCGCACATAAAATTTGTGACAGTTGAAAATTATTTTTTGAATAATTTACTGTAGAAAAGGCAATCCCTGGGATATTTAAAATTTGCGACAGTATAAAATTAGTTTTTGAAAAATTTACTATATAAAAGGCAATCCCTGGCGTAATTAAAATTTGCGACAGTATAAAATTATTTTTTGAATAATTTACTATAGAAAAGGCAATCCCTGGCGCACATAAAATTTGTGACAGTTGAAAATTATTTTTTGAATAATTTACTGTAGAAAAGGCAATCCCTGGGATATTTAAAATTTGCGACAGTATAAAATTAGTTTTTGAAAAATTTACTATATAAAAGGCAATCCCTGGCGTAATTAAAATTTGCGACAGTATAAAATTATTTTTTGAATAATTTACTATAGAAAAGGCAATCCCTGGCGCAATTAAAATTTGTGACAGTAGAAAATTATTTTTTGAATAATTTACTATAGAAAAGGCAATCCCTGGCGCAATTAAAATTTGCGACAGTAGAAAATTAGTTTTTGAAAAATTTACTATATAAAAGGCAATCCCTGGGATATTTAAAATTTGCGACAGTAAAAAATTATTTTTTGAATAATTTACTATAGAAAAGTCAATCCCTGGCGCAATTAAAATTTGTGACAGTTGAAAATTAGTTTTTGAAAAATTTACTGTAGAAAAGGCAATCCCTGGCGCACATAAAATTTGCGACAGTAAAAAATTATTTTTTGAATAATATACTATAGAAAAGGCAATCCCTGGCGTAATTAAAATTTGCGACAGTATAAAATTAGTTTTTGAATAATTTACTATAGAAAAGGCAATCCCTGGCGCAATTAAAATTTGTGACAGTTGAAAATTATTTTTTGAATAATTTACTGTAGAAAAGGCAATCCCTGGCGCAATTAAAATTTGTGACAGTAGAAAATTATTTTTTGAATAATTTGCTATAGAAAAGGCAATCCCTGGCGTAATTAAAATTTGCGACAGTATAAAATTAGTTTTTGAATAATTTACTATAGAAAAGGCTATCCCTGGCGCAATTAAAATTTGTGACAGTTGAAAATTATTTTTTGAATAATTTACTGTAGAAAAGGCAATCCCTGGGATATTTAAAATTTGTGACAGTAGAAAATTATTTTTTGAATAATTTACTATAGAAAAGGCAATCCCTGGCGCAATTAAAATTTGTGACAGTTGAAAATTATTTTTTGAATAATTTACTATAGAAAAGGCAATCCCTGGCGCAATTAAAATTTGCGACAGTAAAAAATTATTTTTTGAATAATTTACTATAGAAAAGTCAATCCCTGGCGCAATTAAAATTTGTGACAGTTGAAAATTAGTTTTTGAAAAATTTACTGTAGAAAAGGCAATCCCTGGCGCACATAAAATTTGCGACAGTAAAAAATTATTTTTTGAATAATTTACTATAAAAAAGGCAATCCCTGGCGTAATTAAAATTTGCGACAGTATAAAATTAGTTTTTGAATAATTTACTATAGAAAAGGCAATCCCTGGCGCAATTAAAATTTGTGACAGTTGAAAATTATTTTTTGAATAATTTACTGTAGAAAAGGCAATCCCTGGCGCAATTAAAATTTGTGACAGTAGAAAATTATTTTTTGAATAATTTACTATAGAAAAGGCAATCCCTGGCGTAATTAAAATTTGCGACAGTAGAAAATTATTTTTTGAATAATTTACTGTAGAAAAGGCAATCCCTGGGATATTTAAAATTTGCGACAGTAGAAAATTATTTTTTGAATAATTTACTATAGAAAAGGCAATCCCTGGCGCAATTAAAATTTGCGACAGTATAAAATTATTTTTTGAATAATTTACTATAGAAAAGGCAATCCCTGGCGCAATTAAAATTTGCGACAGTATAAAATTATTTTTTGAATTATTTACTATAGAAAAGGCAATCCCTGGCGTAATTAAAATTTGCGACAGTAGAAAATTATTTTTTGAATAATTTACTGTAGAAAAGGCAATCCCTGGGATATTTAAAATTTGCGACAGTAGAAAATTATTTTTTGAATAATTTACTGTAGAAAAGGCAATCCCTGGGATATTTAAAATTTGCGACAGTATAAAATTAGTTTTTGAAAAATTTACTATATAAAAGGCAATCCCTGGCGCAATTAAAATTTGCGACAGTATAAAATTAGTTTTTGAAAAATTTACTATATAAAAGACAATCCCTGGCGTAATTAAAATTTGCGACAGTATAAAATTATTTTTTGAATAATTTACTATAGAAAAGGCAATCCCTGGCGCACATAAAATTTGCGACAGTATAAAATTAGTTTTTGAAAAATTTACTATAGAAAAGGCAATCCCTGGCGCACATAAAATTTGCGACAGTATAAAATTAGTTTTTGAAAAATTTACTATATAAAAGGCAATCCCTGGCGTAATTAAAATTTGCGACAGTATAAAATTATTTTTTGAATAATTTACTATAGAAAAGGCAATCCCTGGCGCAATTAAAATTTGTGACAGTATAAAATTAGTTTTTGAATAATTTACTATAGAAAAGGCAATCCCTGGCGCAATTAAAATTTGCGACAGTATAAAATTATTTTTTGAATAATTTACTATAGAAAAGTCAATCCCTGGCGCACATAAAATTTGCGACAGTAAAAAATTATTTTTTGAATAATTTACTATAGAAAAGTCAATCCCTGGCGCAATTAAAATTTGTGACAGTTGAAAATTATTTTTTGAATAATTTACTATAGAAAAGGCAATCCCTGGCGCACATAAAATTTGCGAGAGTATAAAATTATTTTTTGAATAATTTACTATAGAAAAGGCAATCCCTGGCGCAATTAAAATTTGCGACAGTAGAAAATTATTTTTTGAATAATTTACTATAGAAAAGGCAATCCCTGGCGCAATTAAAATTTGCGACAGTATAAAATTAGTTTTTGAAAAATTTACTATATAAAAGGCAATCCCTGGCGTAATTAAAATTTGCGACAGTATAAAATTAGTTTTTGAAAAATTTACTATATAAAAGGCAATCCCTGGCGTAATTAAAATTTGCGACAGTATAAAATTATTTTTTGAATAATTTACTATAGAAAAGGCAATCCCTGGCGCACATAAAATTTGCGACAGTATAAAATTAGTTTTTGAAAAATTTACTATAGAAAAGGCAATCCCTGGCGCACATAAAATTTGCGACAGTATAAAATTAGTTTTTGAAAAATTTACTATATAAAAGGCAATCCCTGGCGTAATTAAAATTTGCGACAGTATAAAATTATTTTTTGAATAATTTACTATAGAAAAGGCAATCCCTGGCGCAATTAAAATTTGCGACAGTAGAAAATTATTTTTTGAATAATTTACTATAGAAAAGGCAATCCCTGGCGCAATTAAAATTTGTGACAGTTGAAAATTATTTTTTGAATAATTTACTATAGAAAAGGCAATCCCTGGCGCAATTAAAATTTGTGACAGTTGAAAATTATTTTTTGAATAATTTACTATAGAAAAGGCAATCCCTGGCGCAATTAAAATTTGCGACAGTAGAAAATTATTTTTTGAATAATTTACTATAGAAAAGGCAATCCCTGGCGCACATAAAATTTGTGACAGTATAAAATTAGTTTTTGAAAAATTTACTATATAAAAGGCAATCCCTGGCGCACATAAAATTTGCGACAGTTGAAAATTATTTTTTGAATAATTTACTATAGAAAAGGCAATCCCTGGCGCAATTAAAATTTGTGACAGTTGAAAATTATTTTTTGAATAATTTACTATAGAAAAGGCAATCCCTGGCGCACATAAAATTTGCGACAGTATAAAATTAGTTTTTGAAAAATTTACTGTAGAAAAGGCAATCCCTGGCGTAATTAAAATTTGCGACAGTAGAAAATTATTTTTTGAATAATTTACTGTAGAATAGGCAATCCCTGGCGCAATTAAAATTTGTGACAGTTGAAAATTATTTTTTGAATAATTTACTATAGAAAAGGCAATCCCTGGCGCAATTAAAATTTGTGACAGTATAAAATTAGTTTTTGAATAATTTACTATAGAAAAGGCAATCCCTGGGATATTTAAAATTTGCGACAGTAGAAAATTAGTTTTTGAATAATTTACTATAGAAAAGGCAATCCCTGGCGCACATAAAATTTGCGACAGTAGAAAATTATTTTTTGAATAATTTACTATAGAAAAGGCAATCCCTGGCGCAATTAAAATTTGTGACAGTTGAAAATTATTTTTTGAATAATTTACTATAGAAAAGGCAATCCCTGGCGCAATTAAAATTTGTGACAGTTGAAAAATATTTTTTGAATAATTTACTATAGAAAAGGCAATCCCTGGCGCACATAAAATTTGCGACAGTATAAAATTAGTTTTTGAAAAATTTACTGTAGAAAAGGCAATCCCTGGCGTAATTAAAATTTGCGACAGTAGAAAATTATTTTTTGAATAATTTACTATAGAAAAGGCAATCCCTGGCGCAATTAAAATTTGCGACAGTAGAAAATTATTTTTTGAATAATTTACTATAGAAAAGGCAATCCCTGGCGCACATAAAATTTGTGACAGTATAAAATTAGTTTTTGAAAAATTTACTATATAAAAGGCAATCCCTGGCGCACATAAAATTTGCGACAGTTGAAAATTATTTTTTGAATAATTTACTATAGAAAAGGCAATCCCTGGCGCAATTAAAATTTGTGACAGTTGAAAATTATTTTTTGAATAATTTACTATAGAAAAGGCAATCCCTGGCGCACATAAAATTTGCGACAGTATAAAATTAGTTTTTGAAAAATTTACTGTAGAAAAGGCAATCCCTGGCGTAATTAAAATTTGCGACAGTAGAAAATTAGTTTTTGAATAATTTACTATAGAAAAGGCAATCCCTGGCGCACATAAAATTTGCGACAGTTGAAAATTATTTTTTGAATAATTTACTATAGAAAAGGCAATCCCTGGCGCAATTAAAATTTGTGACAGTTGAAAATTATTTTTTGAATAATTTACTATAGAAAAGGCAATCCCTGGCGCACATAAAATTTGCGACAGTATAAAATTAGTTTTTGAAAAATTTACTGTAGAAAAGGCAATCCCTGGCGTAATTAAAATTTGCGACAGTAGAAAATTATTTTTTGAATAATTTACTATAGAAAAGTCAATCCCTGGCGCACATAAAATTTGCGACAGTATAAAATTATTTTTTGAATAATTTACTATAGAAAAGGCAATCCCTGGCGTAATTAAAATTTGCGACAGTATAAAATTAGTTTTTGAAAAATTTACTATATAAAAGGCAATCCCTGGCGCAATTAAAATTTGTGACAGTAGAAAATTAGTTTTTGAAAAATTTACTATATAAAAGGCAATCCCTGGCGTAGTTAAAATTTGTGACAGTTGAAAATTATTTTTTGAATAATTTACTATAGAAAAGGCAATCCCTGGCGCAATTAAAATTTGTGACAGTAGAAAATTAGTTTTTGAATAATTTACTATAGAAAAGGCAATCCCTGGCGCACATAAAATTTGCGACAGTATAAAATTAGTTTTTGAATAATTTACTATAGAAAAGGCAATCCCTGGCGCAATTAAAATTTGTGACAGTTGAAAATTATTTTTTGAATAATTTACTATAGAAAAGGCAATCCCTGGCGCACATAAAATTTGCGACAGTATAAAATTAGTTTTTGAAAAATTTACTGTAGAAAAGGCAATCCCTGGCGTAATTAAAATTTGCGACAGTAGAAAATTATTTTTTGAATAATTTACTGTAGAAAAGGCAATCCCTGGCGCAATTAAAATTTGTGACAGTTGAAAATTATTTTTTGAATAATTTACTATAGAAAGGGCAATCCCTGGCGTAATTAAAATTTGCGACAGTAGAAAATTATTTTTTGAATAATTTACTGTAGAAAAGGCAATCCCGGGGGCAATTAAAATTTGCGACAGTATAAAATTAGTTTTTGAATAATTTACTATAGAAAAGGCAATCCCTGGCGCACATAAAATTTGCGACAGTATAAAATTATTTTTTGAATAATTTACTATAGAAAAGTCAATCCCTGGGATATTTAAAATTTGCGACAGTAGAAAATTAGTTTTTGAATAATTTACTATAGAAAAGGCAATCCCTGGCGCACATAAAATTTGCGACAGTAGAAAATTATTTTTTGAATAATTTACTATAGAAAAGGCAATCCCTGGCGCACATAAAATTTGCGACAGTTGAAAATTATTTTTTGAATAATTTACTATAGAAAAGGCAATCCCTGGCGCAATTAAAATTTGTGACAGTTGAAAATTATTTTTTGAATAATTTACTATAGAAAAGGCAATCCCTGGCGCAATTAAAATTTGTGACAGTTGAAAATTATTTTTTGAATAATTTACTATAGAAAAGGCAATCCCTGGCGCACATAAAATTTGCGACAGTATAAAATTAGTTTTTGAAAAATTTACTGTAGAAAAGGCAATCCCTGGCGTAATTAAAATTTGCGACAGTAGAAAATTATTTTTTGAATAATTTACTGTAGAAAAGGCAATCCCTGGGATATTTAAAATTTGCGACAGTAGAAAATTATTTTTTGAATAATTTACTGTAGAAAAGGCAATCCCTGGCGCAATTAAAATTTGTGACAGTAGAAAATTAGTTTTTGAATAATTTACTGTAGAAAAGGCAATCCCTGGCGCAATTAAAATTTGCGACAGTATAAAATTAGTTTTTGAATAATTTACTATAGAAAAGGCAATCCCTGGCGCACATAAAATTTGTGACAGTATAAAATTATTTTTTGAATAATTTACTATAGAAAAGGCAATCCCTGGCGCAATTAAAATTTGCGACAGTAGAAAATTAGTTTTTGAAAAATTTACTATATAAAAGGCAATCCCTGGGATATTTAAAATTTGCGACAGTATAAAATTAGTTTTTGAATAATTTACTATAGAAAAGGCAATCCCTGGGATATTTAAAATTTGCGACAGTATAAAATTAGTTTTTGAATAATTTACTATAGAAAAGGCAATCCCTGGGATATTTAAAATTTGCGACAGTAGAAAATTAGTTTTTGAATAATTTACTATAGAAAAGGCAATCCCTGGCGCACATAAAATTTGTGACAGTTGAAAATTATTTTTTGAATAATTTACTGTAGAAAAGGCAATCCCTGGGATATTTAAAATTTGCGACAGTAGAAAATTATTTTTTGAATAATTTACTATAGAAAAGTCAATCCCTGGCGCACATAAAATTTGCGACAGTAAAAAATTATTTTTTGAATAATTTACTATAGAAAAGGCAATCCCTGGCGCACATAAAATTTGCGACAGTATAAAATTAGTTTTTGAATAATTTACTATAGAAAAGGCAATCCCTGGCGCAATTAAAATTTGTGACAGTTGAAAATTATTTTTTGAATAATTTACTATAGAAAAGGCAATCCCTGGCGCACATAAAATTTGCGACAGTATAAAATTAGTTTTTGAAAAATTTACTGTAGAAAAGGCAATCCCTGGCGTAATTAAAATTTGCGACAGTAGAAAATTATTTTTTGAATAATTTACTGTAGACAAGGCAATCCCTGGCGCAATTAAAATTTGTGTAAGTTGAAAATTATTTTTTGAATAATTTACTATAGAAAAGGCAATCCCTGGCGTAATTAAAATTTGCGACAGTAGAAAATTATTTTTTGAATAATTTACTGTAGAAAAGGCAATCCCTGGCGCAATTAAAATTTGCGACAGTATAAAATTAGTTTTTGAATAATTTACTATAGAAAAGGCAATCCCTGGCGCACATAAAATTTGCGACAGTAGAAAATTAGTTTTTGAATAATTTACTATAGAAAAGGCAATCCCTGGGATATTTAAAATTTGCGACAGTATAAAATTAGTTTTTGAATAATTTACTATAGAAAAGGCAATCCCTGGGATATTTAAAATTTGCGACAGTAGAAAATTAGTTTTTGAATAATTTACTATAGAAAAGGCAATCCCTGGCGCACATAAAATTTGCGACAGTAGAAAATTATTTTTTGAATAATTTACTATAGAAAAGGTAATCCCTGGCGCAATTAAAATTTGTGACAGTTGAAAATTATTTTTTGAATAATTTACTATAGAAAAGGCAATCCCTGGCGCAATTAAAATTTGTGACAGTTGAAAATTATTTTTTGAATAATTTACTATAGAAAAGGCAATCCCTGGCGCACATAAAATTTGCGACAGTATAAAATTAGTTTTTGAATAATTTACTATAGAAAAGGCAATCCCTGGCGCAATTAAAATTTGCGACAGTTGAAAATTATTTTTTGAATAATTTACTATAGAAAAGGCAATCCCTGGCGCAATTAAAATTTGTGACAGTTGAAAATTATTTTTTGAATAATTTACTATAGAAAAGGCAATCCCTGGCGCACATAAAATTTGCGACAGTATAAAATTAGTTTTTGAAAAATTTACTGTAGAAAAGGCAATCCCTGGCGTAATTAAAATTTGCGACAGTATAAAATTATTTTTTGAATAATTTACTATAGAAAAGTCAATCCCTGGCGCACATAAAATTTGCGACAGTATAAAATTATTTTTTGAATAATTTACTATAGAAAAGGCAATCCCTGGCGTAATTAAAATTTGCGACAGTATAAAATTAGTTTTTGAAAAATTTACTATATAAAAGGCAATCCCTGGCGCAATTAAAATTTGTGACAGTAGAAAATTAGTTTTTGAAAAATTTACTATATAAAAGGCAATCCCTGGCGTAATTAAAATTTGTGACAGTTGAAAATTATTTTTTGAATAATTTACTATAGAAAAGGCAATCCCTGGCGCAATTAAAATTTGTGACAGTAGAAAATTAGTTTTTGAATAATTTACTATAGAAAAGGCAATCCCTGGCGCACATAAAATTTGCGACAGTATAAAATTAGTTTTTGAATAATTTACTATAGAAAAGGCATTCCCTGGCGCAATTAAAATTTGTGACAGTTGAAAATTATTTTTTGAATAATTTACTATAGAAAAGGCAATCCCTGGCGCACATAAAATTTGCGACAGTATAAAATTAGTTTTTGAAAAATTTACTGTAGAAAAGGCAATCCCTGGCGTAATTAAAATTTGCGACAGTAGAAAATTATTTTTTGAATAATTTACTGTAGAAAAGGCAATCCCTGGCGTAATTAAAATTTGCGACAGTTGAAAATTATTATTATAGTAAATTATTCAAAAAATAATTTTCAACTGTCACAAATTTTAATTGCGCCAGGGATTGCCTTTTCTATAGTAAATTATTCAAAAAATAATTTTCTACTGTCGCAAATTTTATGTGCGCCAGGGATTGCCTTTTCTATAGTAAATTATTCAAAAACTAATTTTCTACTATCGCAAATTTTAAATATCCCAGGGATTGACTTTTCTATAGTAAATTATTCAAAAAATAATTTTATACTGTCGCAAATTTTAAATATCCCAGGGATTGCCTTTTCTATAGTAAATTATTCAAAAACTAATTTTATACTGTCGCAAATTTTAATTGCGCCAGGGATTGCCTTTTCTATAGTAAATTATTCAAAAAATAATTTTCTACTGTCGCAAATTTTAAATATCCCAGGGATTGCCTTTTATATAGTAAATTATTCAAAAAATAATTTTATACTGTCACAAATTTTATGTGCGCCAGGGATTGCCTTTTCTATAGTAAATTATTCAAAAACTAATTTTCTACTGTCGCAAATTTTAAATATCCCAGGGATTGCCTTTTATATAGTAAATTATTCAAAAAATAATTTTTTACTGTCGCAAATTTTATGTGCGCCAGGGATTGCCTTTTCTATAGTAAATTATTCAAAAAATAATTTTCAACTGTCACAAATTTTAATTGCGCCAGGGATTGCCTTTTCTATAGTAAATTATTCAAAAAATAATTTTCAACTGTCACAAATTTTAATTGCGCCAGGGATTGCCTTTTCTATAGTAAATTATTCAAAAACTAATTTTATACTGTCGCAAATTTTAATTGCGCCAGGGATTGCCTTTTCTACAGTAAATTATTCAAAAACTAATTTTCTACTGTCACAAATTTTAATTGCGCCAGGGATTGCCTTTTCTATAGTAAATTATTCAAAAAATAATTTTTTACTGTCGCAAATTTTAATTGCGCCAGGGATTGCCTTTTCTATAGTAAATTTTTCAAAAACTAATTTTATACTGTCGCAAATTTTATGTGCGCCAGGGATTGCCTTTTCTATAGTAAATTATTCAAAAAATAATTTTTTACTGTCGCAAATTTTAATTGCGCCAGGGATTGCCTTTTCTATAGTAAATTATTCAAAAAATAATTTTCTACTGTCGCAAATTTTAATTGCGCCAGGGATTGCCTTTTCTATAGTAAATTATTCAAAAAATAATTTTATACTGTCGCAAATTTTATGTGCGCCAGGGATTGCCTTTTCTACAGTAAATTATTCAAAAAATAATTTTCAACTGTCACAAATTTTAATTGCGCCAGGGATTGCCTTTTCTACAGTAAATTATTCAAAAAATAATTTTCAACTGTCGCAAATTTTAAATATCCCAGGGATTGCCTTTTCTACAGTAAATTATTCAAAAAATAATTTTTTACTGTCGCAAATTTTAAATATCCCAGGGATTGCCTTTTCTATAGTAAATTTTTCAAAAACTAATTTTCTACTGTCGCAAATTTTAAATATCCCAGGGATTGCCTTTTCCATAGTAAATTATTCAAAAACTAATTTTCAACTGTCGCAAATTTTAAATATCCCAGGGATTGCCTTTTCTACAGTAAATTATTCAAAAAATAATTTTTTACTGTCGCAAATTTTAAATATCCCAGGGATTGCCTTTTCTATAGTAAATTTTTCAAAAACTAATTTTCTACTGTCGCAAATTTTAATTACGCCAGGGATTGCCTTTTATATAGTAAATTATTCAAAAACTAATTTTATACTGTCACAAATTTTAATTGCGCCAGGGATTGCCTTTTCTATAGTAAATTATTCAAAAAATAATTTTCAACTGTCACAAATTTTAATTGCGCCAGGGATTGCCTTTTATATAGTAAATTTTTCAAAAAATAATTTTATACTGTCGCAAATTTTAAATATCCCAGGGATTGCCTTTTCTATAGTAAATTATTCAAAAAATAATTTTCTACTGTCGCAAATTTTATGTGCGCCAGGGATTGCCTTTTCTATAGTAAATTATTCAAAAAATAATTTTCTACTGTCGCAAATTTTAAATATCCCAGGGATTGCCTTTTCTATAGTAAATTATTCAAAAAATAATTTTTTACTGTCGCAAATTTTATGTGCGCCAGGGATTGCCTTTTCTATAGTAAATTATTCAAAAAATAATTTTCAACTGTCACAAATTTTAATTGCGCCAGGGATTGCCTTTTCTATAGTAAATTATTCAAAAAATAATTTTCAACTGTCACAAATTTTAATTGCGCCAGGGATTGACTTTTCTACAGTAAATTATTCAAAAAATAATTTTATACTGTCGCAAATTTTAAATATCCCAGGGATTGCCTTTTCTATAGTAAATTTTTCAAAAACTAATTTTCTACTGTCGCAAATTTTAATTACGCCAGGGATTGCCTTTTATATAGTAAATTATTCAAAAACTAATTTTATACTGTCACAAATTTTAATTGCGCCAGGGATTGCCTTTTCTATAGTAAATTATTCAAAAAATAATTTTCAACTGTCACAAATTTTAATTGCGCCAGGGATTGCCTTTTATATAGTAAATTTTTCAAAAAATAATTTTATACTGTCGCAAATTTTAATTGCGCCAGGGATTGCCTTTTCTATAGTAAATTATTCAAAAAATAATTTTCTACTGTCGCAAATTTTAATTGCGCCAGGGATTGCCTTTTCTATAGTAAATTTTTCAAAAAATAATTTTATACTGTCACAAATTTTAATTGCGCCAGGGATTGCCTTTTATATAGTAAATTTTTCAAAAAATAATTTTATACTGTCGCAAATTTTAATTGCGCCAGGGATTGCCTTTTCTATAGTAAATTATTCAAAAACTAATTTTCTACTGTCGCAAATTTTAAATATCCCAGGGATTGCCTTTTCTATAGTAAATTATTCAAAAACTAATTTTATACTGTCGCAAATTTTAAATATCCCAGGGATTGCCTTTTCTATAGTAAATTATTCAAAAACTAATTTTATACTGTCGCAAATTTTAAATATCCCAGGGATTGCCTTTTCTATAGTAAATTATTCAAAAAATAATTTTATACTGTCGCAAATTTTAAATATCCCAGGGATTGCCTTTTCTATAGTAAATTATTCAAAAACTAATTTTATACTGTCGCAAATTTTAATTGCGCCAGGGATTGCCTTTTATATAGTAAATTTTTCAAAAACTAATTTTATACTGTCACAAATTTTATGTGCGCCAGGGATTGCCTTTTCTATAGTAAATTTTTCAAAAACTAATTTTCTACTGTCGCAAATTTTAAATATCCCAGGGATTGCCTTTTCTATAGTAAATTATTCAAAAACTAATTTTATACTGTCGCAAATTTTAATTGCGCCAGGGATTGCCTTTTCTATAGTAAATTATTCAAAAACTAATTTTATACTGTCGCAAATTTTAAATATCCCAGGGATTGCCTTTTCTACAGTAAATTATTCAAAAAATAATTTTCTACTGTCGCAAATTTTATGTGCGCCAGGGATTGCCTTTTCTATAGTAAATTATTCAAAAAATAATTTTCAACTGTCACAAATTTTATGTGCGCCAGGGATTGCCTTTTCTATAGTAAATTATTCAAAAACTAATTTTCTACTGTCACAAATTTTAATTGCGCCAGGGATTGCCTCTTATATAGTAAATTTTTCAAAAAATAATTTTATACTGTCGCAAATTTTAATTGCGCCAGGGATTGCCTTTTATATAGTAAATTTTTCAAAAACTAATTTTATACTGTCGCAAATTTTAAATATCCCAGGGATTGCCTTTTCTATAGTAAATTATTCAAAAAATAATTTTCTACTGTCGCAAATTTTATGTGCGCCAGGGATTGCCTTTTCTATAGTAAATTATTCAAAAAATAATTTTCTACTGTCACAAATTTTAATTGCGCCAGGGATTGACTTTTCTATAGTAAATTATTCAAAAAATAATTTTATACTGTCGCAAATTTTAAATATCCCAGGGATTGCCTTTTCTACAGTAAATTATTCAAAAACTAATTTTCTACTGTCGCAAATTTTAATTGCGCCAGGGATTGCCTTTTCTATAGTAAATTTTTCAAAAACTAATTTTCTACTGTCGCAAATTTTAATTGCGCCAGGGATTGCCTTTTCTATAGTAAATTATTCAAAAAATAATTTTCTACTGTCGCAAATTTTAAATATCCCAGGGATTGCCTTTTCTATAGTAAATTATTCAAAAAATAATTTTCTACTGTCGCAAATTTTAAATATCCCAGGGATTGCCTTTTCTACAGTAAATTATTCAAAAACTAATTTTATACTGTCGCAAATTTTAATTACGCCAGGGATTGCCTTTTATATAGTAAATTTTTCAAAAACTAATTTTATACTGTCGCAAATTTTAATTGCGCCAGGGATTGCCTTTTCTATAGTAAATTATTCAAAAAATAATTTTCAACTGTCACAAATTTTAATTGCGCCAGGGATTGCCTTTTCTATAGTAAATTATTCAAAAAATAATTTTCTACTGTCACAAATTTTAATTGCGCCAGGGATTGCCTTTTCTACAGTAAATTATTCAAAAAATAATTTTCAACTGTCACAAATTTTAATTGCGCCAGGGATTGCCTTTTCTATAGTAAATTATTCAAAAAATAATTTTCTACTGTCGCAAATTTTAATTACGCCAGGGATTGCCTTTTATATAGTAAATTTTTCAAAAATTAATTTTCAACTGTCACAAATTTTAATTGCGCCAGGGATTGCCTTTTCTATAGTAAATTATTCAAAAACTAATTTTCAACTGTCGCAAATTTTAATTGCGCCAGGGATTGCCTTTTCTATAGTAAATTATTCAAAAAATAATTTTCTACTGTCGCAAATTTTAATTGCGCCAGGGATTGCCTTTTCTATAGTAAATTATTCAAAAAATAATTTTCTACTGTCGCAAATTTTAATTGCGCCAGGGATTGCCTTTTCTATAGTAAATTTTTCAAAAACTAATTTTATACTGTCGCAAATTTTAAATATCCCAGGGATTGCCTTTTCTATAGTAAATTATTCAAAAACTAATTTTCTACTGTCACAAATTTTATGTGCGCCAGGGATTGCCTTTTCTATAGTAAATTATTCAAAAACTAATTTTCTACTGTCGCAAATTTTATGTGCGCCAGGGATTGCCTTTTCTATAGTAAATTATTCAAAAAATAATTTTATACTGTCGCAAATTTTAATTGCGCCAGGGATTGCCTTTTCTATAGTAAATTATTCAAAAAATAATTTTCAACTGTCACAAATTTTATGTGCGCCAGGGATTGCCTTTTCTATAGTAAATTATTCAAAAACTAATTTTCAACTGTCACAAATTTTAATTGCGCCAGGGATTGACTTTTCTATAGTAAATTTCTCAAAAACTAATTTTATACTGTCGCAAATTTTAATTGCGCCAGGGATTGCCTTTTATATAGTAAATTATTCAAAAAATAATTTTCTACTGTCGCAAATTTTAAATATCCCAGGGATTGCCTTTTCTATAGTAAATTATTCAAAAACTAATTTTATACTGTCGCAAATTTTAAATATCCCAGGGATTGCCTTTTCTATAGTAAATTATTCAAAAACTAATTTTATACTGTCGCAAATTTTAAATATCCCAGGGATTGCCTTTTCTATAGTAAATTATTCAAAAAATAATTTTATACTGTCGCAAATTTTAAATATCCCAGGGATTGCCTTTTCTATAGTAAATTATTCAAAAAATAATTTTCTACTGTCGCAAATTTTAAATATCCCAGGGATTGCCTTTTCTATAGTAAATTATTCAAAAAATAATTTTATACTGTCGCAAATTTTAATTGCGCCAGGGATTGACTTTTCTATAGTAAATTATTCAAAAAATAATTTTATACTGTCGCAAATTTTAATTGCGCCAGGGATTGCCTTTTCTATAGTAAATTATTCAAAAAATAATTTTCTACTGTCGCAAATTTTAATTGCGCCAGGGATTGCCTTTTCTATAGTAAATTATTCAAAAAATAATTTTCTACTGTCGCAAATTTTAATTCTATAGTAAATTTTTCAAAAACTAATTTTATACTGTCGCAAATTTTAAATATCCCAGGGATTGCCTTTTCTATAGTAAATTATTCAAAAACTAATTTTCTACTTTCGCAAATTTTAATTACGCCAGGGATTGCCTTTTATATAGTAAATTATTCAAAAACTAATTTTATACTGTCGCAAATTTTAATTACGCCAGGGATTGCCTTTTATATAGTAAATTTTTCAAAAACTAATTTTATACTGTCGCAAATTTTATGTGCGCCAGGGATTGCCTTTTCTATAGTAAATTATTCAAAAAATAATTTTCAACTGTCACAAATTTTATGTGCGCCAGGGATTGCCTTTTCTATAGTAAATTATTCAAAAACTAATTTTCAACTGTCACAAATTTTAATTGCGCCAGGGATTGACTTTTCTATAGTAAATTTTTCAAAAACTAATTTTATACTGTCGCAAATTTTAATTGCGCCAGGGATTGCCTTTTATATAGTAAATTATTCAAAAAATAATTTTCTACTGTCGCAAATTTTAAATATCCCAGGGATTGCCTTTTCTATAGTAAATTATTCAAAAACTAATTTTATACTGTCGCAAATTTTAAATATCCCAGGGATTGCCTTTTCTATAGTAAATTATTCAAAAACTAATTTTATACTGTCGCAAATTTTAAATATCCCAGGGATTGCCTTTTCTATAGTAAATTATTCAAAAAATAATTTTATACTGTCGCAAATTTTAAATATCCCAGGGATTGCCTTTTCTATAGTAAATTATTCAAAAAATAATTTTCTACTGTCGCAAATTTTAAATATCCCAGGGATTGCCTTTTCTATAGTAAATTATTCAAAAAATAATTTTATACTGTCGCAAATTTTAATTGCGCCAGGGATTGACTTTTCTATAGTAAATTATTCAAAAAATAATTTTATACTGTCGCAAATTTTAATTGCGCCAGGGATTGCCTTTTCTATAGTAAATTATTCAAAAAATAATTTTCTACTGTCGCAAATTTTAATTGCGCCAGGGATTGCCTTTTCTATAGTAAATTATTCAAAAAATAATTTTCTACTGTCGCAAATTTTAATTGCGCCAGGGATTGCCTTTTCTATAGTAAATTTTTCAAAAACTAATTTTATACTGTCGCAAATTTTAAATATCCCAGGGATTGCCTTTTCTATAGTAAATTATTCAAAAACTAATTTTATACTGTCACAAATTTTAATTGCGCCAGGGATTGCCTTTTCTACAGTAAATTATTCAAAAAATAATTTTCAACTGTCACAAATTTTAATTGCGCCAGGGATTGCCTTTTCTATAGTAAATTATTCAAAAAATAATTTTCTACTGTCGCAAATTTTAATTACGCCAGGGATTGCCTTTTATATAGTAAATTTTTCAAAAACTAATTTTCTACTGTCGCAAATTTTATGTGCGCCAGGGATTGACTTTTCTATAGTAAATTATTCAAAAAATAATTTTATACTGTCGCAAATTTTAAATATCCCAGGGATTGCCTTTTCTATAGTAAATTATTCAAAAAATAATTTTCTACTGTCGCAAATTTTAAATATCCCAGGGATTGCCTTTTCTATAGTAAATTATTCAAAAAATAATTTTATACTGTCGCAAATTTTAATTGCGCCAGGGATTGCCTTTTCTATAGTAAATTATTCAAAAACTAATTTTCAACTGTCGCAAATTTTAATTGCGCCAGGGATTGCCTTTTCTATAGTAAATTATTCAAAAAATAATTTTCTACTGTCGCAAATTTTAATTGCGCCAGGGATTGCCTTTTCTATAGTAAATTATTCAAAAAATAATTTTCTACTGTCGCAAATTTTAATTGCGCCAGGGATTGCCTTTTCTATAGTAAATTTTTCAAAAACTAATTTTATACTGTCGCAAATTTTAAATATCCCAGGGATTGCCTTTTCTATAGTAAATTATTCAAAAACTAATTTTATACTGTCACAAATTTTATGTGCGCCAGGGATTGCCTTTTCTATAGTAAATTATTCAAAAACTAATTTTCTACTGTCGCAAATTTTATGTGCGCCATGGATTGCCTTTTCTATAGTAAATTATTCAAAAAATAATTTTATACTGTCGCAAATTTTAATTGCGCCAGGGATTGCCTTTTCTATAGTAAATTATTCAAAAAATAATTTTCAACTGTCACAAATTTTATGTGCGCCAGGGATTGCCTTTTCTATAGTAAATTATTCAAAAACTAATTTTCAACTGTCACAAATTTTAATTGCGCCAGGGATTGACTTTTCTATAGTAAATTTTTCAAAAACTAATTTTATACTGTCGCAAATTTTAATTGCGCCAGGGATTGCCTTTTATATAGTAAATTATTCAAAAAATAATTTTCTACTGTCGCAAATTTTAAATATCCCAGGGATTGCCTTTTCTATAGTAAATTATTCAAAAACTAATTTTATACTGTCGCAAATTTTAAATATCCCAGGGATTGCCTTTTCTATAGTAAATTATTCAAAAAATAATTTTATACTGTCGCAAATTTTAAATATCCCAGGGATTGCCTTTTCTATAGTAAATTATTCAAAAAATAATTTTCTACTGTCGCAAATTTTAAATATCCCAGGGATTGCCTTTTCTATAGTAAATTATTCAAAAAATAATTTTCAACTGTCACAAATTTTAATTGCGCCAGGGATTGCCTTTTCTATAGTAAATTATTCAAAAAATAATTTTCTACTGTCACAAATTTTAATTGCGCCAGGGATTGCCTTTTCTACAGTAAATTATTCAAAAAATAATTTTCAACTGTCACAAATTTTAATTGCGCCAGGGATTGCCTTTTCTATAGTAAATTATTCAAAAAATAATTTTCTACTGTCGCAAATTTTAATTACGCCAGGGATTGCCTTTTATATAGTAAATTTTTCAAAAACTAATTTTCAACTGTCACAAATTTTAATTGCGCCAGGGATTGCCTTTTCTATAGTAAATTATTCAAAAACTAATTTTCAACTGTCGCAAATTTTAATTGCGCCAGGGATTGTCTTTTCTATAGTAAATTATTCAAAAAATAATTTTCTACTGTCGCAAATATTAATTGCGCCAGGGATTGCCTTTTCTATAGTAAATTATTCAAAAAATAATTTTCTACTGTCGCAAATTTTAATTGCGCCAGGGATTGCCTTTTCTATAGTAAATTTTTCAAAAACTAATTTTATACTGTCGCAAATTTTAAATATCCCAGGGATTGCCTTTTCTATAGTAAATTATTCAAAAACTAATTTTATACTGTCACAAATTTTATGTGCGCCAGGGATTGCCTTTTCTATAGTAAATTATTCAAAAACTAATTTTCTACTGTCGCAAATTTTATGTGCGCCAGGGATTGCCTTTTCTATAGTAAATTATTCAAAAAATAATTTTCTACTGTCGCAAATTTTAATTGCTCCAGGGATTGCCTTTTCTATAGTAAATTATTCAAATAATAATTTTATACTGTCGCAAATTTTAAATATCCCAGGGATTGCCTTTTCTATAGTAAATTATTCAAAAACTAATTTTCTACTGTCACAAATTTTAATTGCGCCAGGGATTGCCTTTTATATAGTAAATTATTCAAAAAATAATTTTATACTGTCACAAATTTTAATTGCGCCAGGGATTGCCTTTTATATAGTAAATTATTCAAAAAATAATTTTCTACTGTCACAAATTTTATGTGCGCCAGGGATTGCTTTTTCTACAGTAAATTTTTCAAAAACTAATTTTATACTGTCGCAAATTTTAATTACGCCAGGGATTGCCTTTTATATAGTAAATTTTTCAAAAACTAATTTTATACTGTCGCAAATTTTAATTGCGCCAGGGATTGCCTTTTCTATAGTAAATTATTCAAAAAATAATTTTATACTGTCGCAAATTTTAATTGCGCCAGGGATTGCCTTTTCTATAGTAAATTATTCAAAAAATAATTTTATACTGTCACAAATTTTATGTGCGCCAGGGATTGCCTTTTCTACAGTAAATTTTTCAAAAACTAATTTTATACTGTCGCAAATTTTAATTACGCCAGGGATTGCCTTTTCTATAGTAAATTATTCAAAAACTAATTTTATACTGTCACAAATTTTAATTACGCCAGGGATTGCCTTTTATATAGTAAATTTTTCAAAAACTAATTTTCTACTGTCGCAAATTTTATGTGCGCCAGGGATTGCCTTTTATATAGTAAATTATTCAAAAACTAATTTTATACTGTCACAAATTTTAAATATCCCAGGGATTGCCTTTTCTATAGTAAATTATTCAAAAAATAATTTTATACTGTCACAAATTTTATGTGCGCCAGGGATTGCCTTTTCTATAGTAAATTATTCAAAAAATAATTTTCTACTGTCGCAAATTTTAAATATCCCAGGGATTGCCTTTTCTATAGTAAATTTTTCAAAAACTAATTTTATACTGTCGCAAATTTTAATTACGCCAGGGATTGCCTTTTATATAGTAAATTTTTCAAAAACTAATTTTCTACTGTCGCAAATTTTAATTACGCCAGGGATTGCCTTTTCTATAGTAAATTATTCAAAAACTAATTTTATACTGTCACAAATTTTAATTACGCCAGGGATTGCCTTTTCTATAGTAAATTATTCAAAAACTAATTTTATACTGTCACAAATTTTAATTACGCCAGGGATTGCCTTTTATATAGTAAATTTTTCAAAAACTAATTTTCAACTGTCACAAATTTTAATTGCGCCAGGGATTGACTTTTCTATAGTAAATTATTCAAAAACTAATTTTCTACTGTCGCAAATTTTAATTGCGCCAGGGATTGCCTTTTCTATAGTAAATTATTCAAAAACTAATTTTCAACTGTCACAAATTTTAAATATCCCAGGGATTGCCTTTTATATAGTAAATTATTCAAAAAATAATTTTATACTGTCACAAATTTTAATTACGCCAGGGATTGCCTTTTATATAGTAAATTTTTCAAAAACTAATTTTATACTGTCGCAAATTTTAAATATCCCAGGGATTGCCTTTTATATAGTAAATTATTCAAAAAATAATTTTCTACTGTCGCAAATTTTATGTGCGCCAGGGATTGCCTTTTATATAGTAAATTATTCAAAAAATAATTTTCAACTGTCACAAATTTTAATTGCGCCAGGGATTGCCTTTTATATAGTAAATTATTCAAAAAATAATTTTCTACTGTCGCAAATTTTAATTGCGCCAGGGATTGCCTTTTCTATAGTAAATTATTCAAAAAATAATTTTATACTGTCGCAAATTTTAATTGCGCCAGGGATTGCCTTTTCTATAGTAAATTTTTCAAAAACTAATTTTATACTGTCGCAAATTTTAATTACGCCAGGGATTGCCTTTTCTATAGTAAATTATTCAAAAAATAATTTTATACTGTCACAAATTTTAATTGCGCCAGGGATTGCCTTTTCTATAGTAAATTTTTCAAAAACTAATTTTATACTGTCACAAATTTTATGTGCGCCAGGGATTGCCTTTTCTATAGTAAATTATTCAAAAACTAATTTTCTACTGTCGCAAATTTTAATTACGCCAGGGATTGCCTTTTATATAGTAAATTATTCAAAAACTAATTTTATACTGTCGCAAATTTTAATTGCGCCAGGGATTGCCTTTTATATAGTAAATTATTCAAAAAATAATTTTATACTGTCGCAAATTTTAATTGCGCCAGGGATTGCCTTTTCTATAGTAAATTATTCAAAAAATAATTTTCAACTGTCGCAAATTTTAATTGCGCCAGGGATTGCCTTTTATATAGTAAATTTTTCAAAAACTAATTTTATACTGTCACAAATTTTAATTGCGCCAGGGATTGCCTTTTATATAGTAAATTATTCAAAAAATAATTTTCAACTGTCACAAATTTTAATTACGCCAGGGATTGCCTTTTCTATAGTAAATTATTCAAAAAATAATTTTTTACTGTCGCAAATTTTATGTGCGCCAGGGATTGCCTTTTCTACAGTAAATTATTCAAAAAATAATTTTATACTGTCGCAAATTTTAATTACGCCAGGGATTGCCTTTTATATAGTAAATTTTTCAAAAACTAATTTTATACTGTCGCAAATTTTAATTACGCCAGGGATTGCCTTTTATATAGTAAATTTTTCAAAAACTAATTTTATACTGTCGCAAATTTTAATTACGCCAGGGATTGCCTTTTCTACAGTAAATTTTTCAAAAACTAATTTTCTACTGTCGCAAATTTTAATTGCGCCAGGGATTGCCTTTTATATAGTAAATTTTTCAAAAACTAATTTTATACTGTCGCAAATTTTATGTGCGCCAGGGATTGCCTTTTCTATAGTAAATTATTCAAAAACTAATTTTCTACTGTCGCAAATTTTAATTACGCCAGGGATTGCCTTTTATATAGTAAATTATTCAAAAACTAATTTTATACTGTCGCAAATTTTAATTGCGCCAGGGATTGCCTTTTATATAGTAAATTTTTCAAAAACTAATTTTATACTGTCGCAAATTTTAATTGCGCCAGGGATTGCCTTTTCTATAGTAAATTATTCAAAAAATAATTTTCAACTGTCGCAAATTTTAATTGCGCCAGGGATTGCCTTTTATATAGTAAATTTTTCAAAAACTAATTTTATACTGTCACAAATTTTAATTGCGCCAGGGATTGCCTTTTATATAGTAAATTATTCAAAAAATAATTTTCAACTGTCACAAATTTTAATTACGCCAGGGATTGCCTTTTCTATAGTAAATTATTCAAAAAATAATTTTTTACTGTCGCAAATTTTATGTGCGCCAGGGATTGCCTTTTCTACAGTAAATTATTCAAAAAATAATTTTCAACTGTCACAAATTTTAATTGCGCCAGGGATTGCCTTTTCTATAGTAAATTATTCAAAAACTAATTTTATACTGTCGCAAATTTTAATTACGCCAGGGATTGCCTTTTATATAGTAAATTTTTCAAAAACTAATTTTATACTGTCGCAAATTTTAATTGCGCCAGGGATTGCCTTTTCTATAGTAAATTTTTCAAAAACTAATTTTATACTGTCGCAAATTTTAATTGCGCCAGGGATTGCCTTTTCTATAGTAAATTATTCAAAAAATAATTTTCAACTGTCGCAAATTTTAATTGCGCCAGGGATTGCCTTTTATATAGTAAATTTTTCAAAAACTAATTTTATACTGTCGCAAATTTTATGTGCGCCAGGGATTGCCTTTTCTATAGTAAATTATTCAAAAAATAATTTTCAACTGTCACAAATTTTAATTGCGCCAGGGATTGCCTTTTCTACAGTAAATTATTCAAAAAATAATTTTATACTGTCGCAAATTTTAATTGCGCCAGGGATTGCCTTTTCTATAGTAAATTTTTCAAAAACTAATTTTATACTGTCGCAAATTTTAATTGCGCCAGGGATTGCCTTTTCTATAGTAAATTATTTCAAAAAATAATTTTCAACTGTCGCAAATTTTAATTGCGCCAGGGATTGCCTTTTATATAGTAAATTTTTCAAAAACTAATTTTATACTGTCGCAAATTTTATGTGCGCCAGGGATTGCCTTTTCTATAGTAAATTATTCAAAAAATAATTTTCAACTGTCACAAATTTTAATTGCGCCAGGGATTGCCTTTTCTACAGTAAATTATTCAAAAAATAATTTTCTACTGTCGCAAATTTTAATTGCGCCAGGGATTGCCTTTTCTACAGTAAATTTTTCAAAAACTAATTTTATACTGTCGCAAATTTTAATTGCGCCAGGGATTGCCTTTTCTATAGTAAATTATTCAAAAACTAATTTTATACTGTCGCAAATTTTAATTACGCCAGGGATTGCCTTTTCTACAGTAAATTATTCAAAAACTAATTTTATACTGTCGCAAATTTTAATTACGCCAGGGATTGCCTTTTATATAGTAAATTTTTCAAAAACTAATTTTATACTGTCGCAAATTTTAATTGCGCCAGGGATTGCCTTTTCTACAGTAAATTATTCAAAAAATAATTTTATACTGTCGCAAATTTTAATTACGCCAGGGATTGCCTTTTCTATAGTAAATTATTCAAAAAATAATTTTCAACTGTCGCAAATTTTAATTGCGCCAGGGATTGCCTTTTCTACAGTAAATTATTCAAAAAATAATTTTCAACTGTCACAAATTTTAATTGCGCCAGGGATTGCCTTTTATACAGTAAATTATTCAAAAAATAATTTTCTACTGTCGCAAATTTTAATTGCGCCAGGGATTGCCTTTTCTATAGTAAATTATTCAAAAAATAATTTTATACTGTCGCAAATTTTAATTGCGCCAGGGATTGCCTTTTCTATAGTAAATTTTTCAAAAACTAATTTTATACTGTCGCAAATTTTAATTACGCCAGGGATTGCCTTTTCTATAGTAAATTTTTCAAAAACTAATTTTATACTGTCACAAATTTTAATTGCGCCAGGGATTGCCTTTTCTATAGTAAATTTTTCAAAAACTAATTTTATACTGTCACAAATTTTAATTGCGCCAGGGATTGCCTTTTCTATAGTAAATTATTCAAAAAATAATTTTCTACTGTCGCAAATTTTAATTGCGCCAGGGATTGCCTTTTATATAGTAAATTATTCAAAAAATAATTTTATACTGTCGCAAATTTTAATTACGCCAGGGATTGCCTTTTATATAGTAAATTATTCAAAAAATAATTTTCAACTGTCACAAATTTTAATTACGCCAGGGATTGCCTTTTATATAGTAAATTTTTCAAAAACTAATTTTATACTGTCGCAAATTTTAATTGCGCCAGGGATTGCCTTTTCTATAGTAAATTATTCAAAAACTAATTTTATACTGTCGCAAATTTTATGTGCGCCAGGGATTGCCTTTTCTATAGTAAATTATTCAAAAAATAATTTTCTACTGTCGCAAATTTTAAATATCCCAGGGATTGCCTTTTCTACAGTAAATTATTCAAAAAATAATTTTCTACTGTCGCAAATTTTAATTGCGCCAGGGATTGCCTTTTATATAGTAAATTATTCAAAAAATAATTTTCAACTGTCACAAATTTTAATTGCGCCAGGGATTGCCTTTTCTATAGTAAATTATTCAAAAAATAATTTTCTACTGTCGCAAATTTTAAATATCCCAGGGATTGCCTTTTCTACAGTAAATTACTCAAAAAATAATTTTCAACTGTCACAAATTTTAATTGCGCCAGGGATTGCCTTTTCTATAGTAAATTATTCAAAAAATAATTTTCAACTGTCACAAATTTTAATTGCGCCAGGGATTGCCTTTTCTACAGTAAATTATTCAAAAAATAATTTTCAACTGTCACAAATTTTAATTGCGCCAGGGATTGCCTTTTCTATAGTAAATTATTCAAAAACTAATTTTATACTGTCGCAAATTTTAATTACGCCAGGGATTGCCTTTTATATAGTAAATTTTTCAAAAACTAATTTTCTACTGTCGCAAATTTTAATTGCGCCAGGGATTGCCTTTTCTATAGTAAATTATTCAAAAAATAATTTTCTACTGTCACAAATTTTAATTGCGCCAGGGATTGCCTTTTCTACAGTAAATTATTCAAAAAATAATTTTCAACTGTCGCAAATTTTATGTGCGCCAGGGATTGCCTTTTCTATAGTAAATTATTCAAAAAATAATTTTCTACTGTCGCAAATTTTAAATATCCCAGGGATTGCCTTTTCTACAGTAAATTATTCAAAAAATAATTTTCAACTGTCACAAATTTTAATTGCGCCAGGGATTGCCTTTTCTATAGTAAATTATTCAAAAAATAATTTTCTACTGTCGCAAATTTTAAATATCCCAGGGATTGCCTTTTCTATAGTAAATTATTCAAAAAATAATTTTCAACTGTCGCAAATTTTAATTGCGCCAGGGATTGCCTTTTCTACAGTAAATTATTCAAAAAATAATTTTCAACTGTCACAAATTTTAATTGCGCCAGGGATTGCCTTTTCTATAGTAAATTTTTCAAAAACTAATTTTCAACCGTCACAAATTTTAATTACGCCAGGGATTGCCTTTTATATAGTAAATTTTTCAAAAACTAATTTTCTACTGTCGCAAATTTTAATTGCGCCAGGGATTGCCTTTTCTATAGTAAATTATTCAAAAACTAATTTTATACTGTCGCAAATTTTAATTGCGCCAGGGATTGCCTTTTCTATAGTAAATTATTCAAAAAATAATTTTCAACTGTCACAAATTTTAATTGCGCCAGGGATTGCCTTTTCTATAGTAAATTATTCAAAAACTAATTTTATACTGTCGCAAATTTTAATTACGCCAGGGATTGCCTTTTATATAGTAAATTTTTCAAAAACTAATTTTATACTGTCACAAATTTTATGTGCGCCAGGGATTGCCTTTTCTATAGTAAATTTTTCAAAAACTAATTTTATACTGTCGCAAATTTTATGTGCGCCAGGGATTGCCTTTTCTATAGTAAATTATTCAAAAAATAATTTTCTACTGTCGCAAATTTTAATTACGCCAGGGATTGCCTTTTATATAGTAAATTTTTCAAAAACTAATTTTATACTGTCGCAAATTTTAATTACGCCAGGGATTGCCTTTTCTACAGTAAATTTTTCAAAAACTAATTTTATACTGTCGCAAATTTTAATTACGCCAGGGATTGCCTTTTATATAGTAAATTTTTCAAAAAATAATTTTATACTGTCACAAATTTTAATTGCGCCAGGGATTGCCTTTTCTATAGTAAATTATTCAAAAACTAATTTTCAACTGTCACAAATTTTATGTGCGCCAGGGATTGCCTTTTCTATAGTAAATTATTCAAAAACTAATTTTATACTGTCGCAAATTTTAATTACGCCAGGGATTGCCTTTTCTACAGTAAATTTTTCAAAAACTAATTTTATACTGTCGCAAATTTTAATTACGCCAGGGATTGCCTTTTATATAGTAAATTTTTCAAAAACTAATTTTCAACTGTCACAAATTTTATGTGCGCCAGGGATTGCCTTTTCTATAGTAAATTATTCAAAAACTAATTTTATACTGTCGCAAATTTTAATTACGCCAGGGATTGCCTTTTCTACAGTAAATTTTTCAAAAACTAATTTTATACTGTCACAAATTTTAATTACGCCAGGGATTGCCTTTTATATAGTAAATTTTTCAAAAACTAATTTTCAACTGTCACAAATTTTATGTGCGCCAGGGATTGCCTTTTCTATAGTAAATTATTCAAAAACTAATTTTATACTGTCGCAAATTTTAATTACGCCAGGGATTGCCTTTTCTACAGTAAATTTTTCAAAAACTAATTTTATACTGTCGCAAATTTTAATTACGCCAGGGATTGCCTTTTATATAGTAAATTTTTCAAAAAATAATTTTATACTGTCACAAATTTTAATTGCGCCAGGGATTGCCTTTTCTATAGTAAATTATTCAAAAACTAATTTTCAACTGTCACAAATTTTAATTGCGCCAGGGATTGCCTTTTATATAGTAAATTATTCAAAAAATAATTTTATACTGTCGCAAATTTTATGTGCGCCAGGGATTGCCTTTTCTATAGTAAATTATTCAAAAAATAATTTTATACTGTCGCAAATTTTAATTACGCCAGGGATTGCCTTTTATATAGTAAATTTTTCAAAAACTAATTTTCTACTGTCGCAAATTTTAAATATCCCAGGGATTGCCTTTTCTATAGTAAATTATTCAAAAAATAATTTTCTACTGTCGCAAATTTTAACTGCGCCAGGGATTGACTTTTCTATAGTAAATTATTCAAAAACTAATTTTATACTGTCGCAAATTTTAATTGCGCCAGGGATTGCCTTTTCTATAGTAAATTATTCAAAAACTAATTTTCAACTGTCACAAATTTTAATTACGCCAGGGATTGCCTTTTATATAGTAAATTTTTCAAAAACTAATTTTATACTGTCGCAAATTTTAATTACGCCAGGGATTGCCTTTTATATAGTAAATTTTTCAAAAACTAATTTTCAACTGTCACAAATTTTAATTGCGCCAGGGATTGCCTTTTCTACAGTAAATTATTCAAAAAATAATTTTCAACTGTCGCAAATTTTATGTGCGCCAGGGATTGCCTTTTCTATAGTAAATTTTTCAAAAACAAATTTTATACTGTCACAAATTTTAATTGCGCCAGGGATTGCCTTTTATATAGTAAATTTTTCAAAAACTAATTTTCTACTGTCGCAAATTTTAAATATCCCAGGGATTGCCTTTTCTATAGTAAATTATTCAAAAAATAATTTTCTACTGTCGCAAATTTTAATTGCGCCAGGGATTGACTTTTCTATAGTAAATTATTCAAAAACTAATTTTATACTGTCACAAATTTTAATTGCGCCAGGGATTGCCTTTTCTATAGTAAATTATTCAAAAACTAATTTTATACTGTCGCAAATTTTAATTACGCCAGGGATTGCCTTTTCTACAGTAAATTTTTCAAAAACTAATTTTATACTGTCGCAAATTTTAATTGCGCCAGGGATTGCCTTTTATATAGTAAATTTTTCAAAAACTAATTTTATACTGTCGCAAATTTTAATTACGCCAGGGATTGCCTTTTCTATAGTAAATTATTCAAAAAATAATTTTCTACTGTCGCAAATTTTAATTGCGCCAGGGATTGACTTTTCTATAGTAAATTATTCAAAAACTAATTTTATACTGTCGCAAATTTTAATTGCGCCAGGGATTGCCTTTTCTATAGTAAATTATTCAAAAACTAATTTTCAACTGTCACAAATTTTAATTACGCCAGGGATTGCCTTTTATATAGTAAATTTTTCAAAAACTAATTTTCTACTGTCGCAAATTTTAAATATCCCAGGGATTGCCTTTTCTATAGTAAATTATTCAAAAAATAATTTTCTACTGTCGCAAATTTTAATTGCGCCAGGGATTGACTTTTCTATAGTAAATTATTCAAAAACTAATTTTATACTGTCACAAATTTTAATTGCGCCAGGGATTGCCTTTTCTATAGTAAATTATTCAAAAACTAATTTTCAACTGTCACAAATTTTAATTGCGCCAGGGATTGCCTTTTATATAGTAAATTTTTCAAAAACTAATTTTATACTGTCGCAAATTTTAATTGCGCCAGGGATTGCCTTTTCTATAGTAAATTTTTCAAAAACTAATTTTATACTGTCGCAAATTTTAAATATCCCAGGGATTGCCTTTTATACAGTAAATTATTCAAAAAATAATTTTATACTGTCGCAAATTTTATGTGCGCCAGGGATTGCCTTTTCTACAGTAAATTATTCAAAAAATAATTTTATACTGTCGCAAATTTTATGTGCGCCAGGGATTGCCTTTTCTATAGTAAATTATTCAAAAACTAATTTTATACTGTCGCAAATTTTAATTGCGCCAGGGATTGCCTTTTATATAGTAAATTATTCAAAAAATAATTTTATACTGTCGCAAATTTTATGTGCGCCAGGGATTGCCTTTTCTATAGTAAATTATTCAAAAAATAATTTTATACTGTCGCAAATTTTAATTACGCCAGGGATTGCCTTTTATATAGTAAATTTTTCAAAAACTAATTTTCTACTGTCGCAAATTTTAAATATCCCAGGTATTGCCTTTTCTATAGTAAATTATTCAAAAAATAATTTTCTACTGTCGCAAATTTTAATTGCGCCAGGGATTGCCTTTTCTATAGTAAATTATTCAAAAGCTAATTTTATACTGTCGCAAATTTTAATTACGCCAGGGATTGCCTTTTCTACAGTAAATTTTTCAAAAACTAATTTTATACTGTCGCAAATTTTAATTGCGCCAGGGATTGCCTTTTATATAGTAAATTTTTCAAAAACTAATTTTATACTGTCGCAAATTTTAATTACGCCAGGGATTGCCTTTTATATAGTAAATTTTTCAAAAACTAATTTTCTACTGTCGCAAATTTTATGTGCGCCAGGGATTGCCTTTTATATAGTAAATTATTCAAAAACTAATTTTATACTGTCGCAAATTTTAATTACGCCAGGGATTGCCTTTTCTATAGTAAATTATTCAAAAAATAATTTTCAACTGTCACAAATTTTAATTGCGCCAGGGATTGCCTTTTCTATAGTAAATTATTCAAAAAATAATTTTCAACTGTCACAAATTTTAATTGCGCCAGGGATTGCCTTTTCTATAGTAAATTATTCAAAAAATAATTTTCTACTGTCGCAAATTTTATGTGCGCCAGGGATTGCCTTTTCTACAGTAAATTATTCAAAAAATAATTTTATACTGTCGCAAATTTTATGTGCGCCAGGGATTGCCTTTTCTATAGTAAATTATTCAAAAACTAATTTTATACTGTCGCAAATTTTAATTGCGCCAGGGATTGCCTTTTATATAGTAAATTATTCAAAAAATAATTTTATACTGTCGCAAATTTTATGTGCGCCAGGGATTGCCTTTTCTATAGTAAATTATTCAAAAAATAATTTTATACTGTCGCAAATTTTAATTACGCCAGGGATTGCCTTTTATATAGTAAATTTTTCAAAAACTAATTTTCTACTGTCGCAAATTTTAAATATCCCAGGTATTGCCTTTTCTATAGTAAATTATTCAAAAAATAATTTTCTACTGTCGCAAATTTTAATTGCGCCAGGGATTGCCTTTTCTATAGTAAATTATTCAAAAACTAATTTTATACTGTCGCAAATTTTAATTACGCCAGGGATTGCCTTTTCTACAGTAAATTTTTCAAAAACTAATTTTATACTGTCGCAAATTTTAATTGCGCCAGGGATTGCCTTTTATATAGTAAATTTTTCAAAAACTAATTTTATACTGTCGCAAATTTTAATTACGCCAGGGATTGCCTTTTATATAGTAAATGTTTCAAAAACTAATTTTCTACTGTCGCAAATTTTATGTGCGCCAGGGATTGCCTTTTATATAGTAAATTATTCAAAAACTAATTTTATACTGTCGCAAATTTTAATTACGCCAGGGATTGCCTTTTCTATAGTAAATTATTCAAAAAATAATTTTCAACTGTCACAAATTTTAATTGCGCCAGGGATTGCCTTTTCTATAGTAAATTATTCAAAAAATAATTTTCAACTGTCACAAATTTTAATTGCGCCAGGGATTGCCTTTTCTATAGTAAATTATTCAAAAAATAATTTTCTACTGTCGCAAATTTTATGTGCGCCAGGGATTGCCTTTTATATAGTAAATTTTTCAAAAACTAATTTTATACTGTCGCAAATTTTAATTGCGCCAGGGATTGCCTTTTATATAGTAAATTTTTCAAAAACTAATTTTATACTGTCGCAAATTTTATGTGCGCCAGGGATTGCCTTTTCTATAGTAAATTATTCAAAAACTAATTTTCTACTGTCGCAAATTTTAAATATCCCAGGGATTGCCTTTTATACAGTAAATTATTCAAAAAATAATTTTCTACTGTCGCAAATTTTATGTGCGCCAGGGATTGCCTTTTATATAGTAAATTATTCAAAAACTAATTTTATACTGTCGCAAATTTTAATTACGCCAGGGATTGCCTTTTCTATAGTAAATTATTCAAAAACTAATTTTATACTGTCGCAAATTTTAAATATCCCAGGGATTGCCTTTTCTACAGTAAATTATTCAAAAACTAATTTTATACTGTCGCAAATTTTAATTGCGCCAGGGATTGCCTTTTCTATAGTAAATTTTTCAAAAACTAATTTTATACTGTCGCAAATTTTAATTGCGCCAGGGATTGCCTTTTCTATAGTAAATTATTCAAAAAATAATTTTCTACTGTCGCAAATTTTAATTGCGCCAGGGATTGCCTTTTCTATAGTAAATTATTCAAAAAATAATTTTCTACTGTCACAAATTTTAATTGCGCCAGGGATTGCCTTTTCTACAGTAAATTATTCAAAAAATAATTTTATACTGTCGCAAATTTTATGTGCGCCAGGGATTGCCTTTTCTATAGTAAATTATTCAAAAAATAATTTTCAACTGTCACAAATTTTAATTGCGCCAGGGATTGCCTTTTCTACAGTAAATTATTCAAAAAATAATTTTCAACTGTCACAAATTTTAATTGCGCCAGGGATTGCCTTTTCTATAGTAAATTATTCAAAAAATAATTTTATACTGTCGCAAATTTTATGTGCGCCAGGGATTGCCTTTTCTATAGTAAATTATTCAAAAAATAATTTTCAACTGTCACAAATTTTAATTGCGCCAGGGATTGCCTTTTCTACAGTAAATTATTCAAAAAATAATTTTCAACTGTCACAAATTTTAATTGCGCCAGGGATTGCCTTTTCTATAGTAAATTATTCAAAAACTAATTTTCTACTGTCGCAAATTTTAATTGCGCCAGGGATTGCCTTTTATATAGTAAATTATTCAAAAACTAATTTTATACTGTCGCAAATTTTAATTACGCCAGGGATTGCCTTTTCTATAGTAAATTATTCAAAAAATAATTTTCAACTGTCACAAATTTTAATTGCGCCAGGGATTGCCTTTTCTATAGTAAATTATTCAAAAAATAATTTTCTACTGTCGCAAATTTTATGTGCGCCAGGGATTGCCTTTTATATAGTAAATTTTTCAAAAACTAATTTTATACTGTCGCAAATTTTAATTGCCGCAGGGATTGCCTTTTATATAGTAAATTTTTCAAAAACTAATTTTATACTGTCGCAAATTTTATGTGCGCCAGGGATTGCCTTTTCTATAGTAAATTATTCAAAAACTAATTTTCTACTGTCGCAAATTTTAAATATCCCAGGGATTGCCTTTTATACAGTAAATTATTCAAAAAATAATTTTCTACTGTCGCAAATTTTATGTGCGCCAGGGATTGCCTTTTATATAGTAAATTATTCAAAAACTAATTTTATACTGTCGCAAATTTTAATTACGCCAGGGATTGCCTTTTCTATAGTAAATTATTCAAAAACTAATTTTATACTGTCGCAAATTTTAAATATCCCAGGGATTGCCTTTTCTATAGTAAATTTTTCAAAAACTAATTTTATACTGTCGCAAATTTTAATTGCGCCAGGGATTGCCTTTTCTATAGTAAATTTTTCAAAAACTAATTTTATACTGTCGCAAATTTTAATTGCGCCAGGGATTGCCTTTTCTATAGTAAATTATTCAAAAAATAATTTTCTACTGTCGCAAATTTTAATTGCGCCAGGGATTGCCTTTTCTATAGTAAATTATTCAAAAAATAATTTTCTACTGTCACAAATTTTAATTGCGCCAGGGATTGCCTTTTCTACAGTAAATTATTCAAAAAATAATTTTATACTGTCGCAAATTTTATGTGCGCCAGGGATTGCCTTTTCTATAGTAAATTATTCAAAAAATAATTTTCAACTGTCACAAATTTTAATTGCGCCAGGGATTGCCTTTTCTATAGTAAATTATTCAAAAAATAATTTTATACTGTCGCAAATTTTATGTGCGCCAGGGATTGCCTTTTCTATAGTAAATTATTCAAAAAATAATTTTCAACTGTCACAAATTTTAATTGCGCCAGGGATTGCCTTTTCTACAGTAAATTATTCAAAAAATAATTTTCAACTGTCACAAATTTTAATTGCGCCAGGGATTGCCTTTTCTATAGTAAATTATTCAAAAACTAATTTTCTACTGTCGCAAATTTTAATTGCGCCAGGGATTGCCTTTTATATAGTAAATTATTCAAAAACTAATTTTCTACTGTCGCAAATTTTAATTGCGCCAGGGATTGCCTTTTCTACAGTAAATTATTCAAAAAATAATTTTCAACCGTCACAAATTTTAATTGCGCCAGGGATTGCCTTTTCTATAGTAAATTATTCAAAAAATAATTTTATACTGTCGCAAATTTTATGTGCGCCAGGGATTGCCTTTTCTATAGTAAATTATTCAAAAAATAATTTTCAACTGTCACAAATTTTAATTGCGCCAGGGATTGCCTTTTCTACAGTAAATTATTCAAAAAATAATTTTCAACTGTCACAAATTTTAATTGCGCCAGGGATTGCCTTTTCTATAGTAAATTATTCAAAAACTAATTTTCTACTGTCGCAAATTTTAATTGCGCCAGGGATTGCCTTTTCTACAGTAAATTATTCAAAAAATAATTTTCAACTGTCACAAATTTTAATTGCGCCAGGGATTGCCTTTTCTATAGTAAATTATTCAAAAACTAATTTTATACTGTCGCAAATTTTAATTGCGCCAGGGATTGCCTTTTCTATAGTAAATTATTCAAAAAATAATTTTCTACTGTCGCAAATTTTAATTGCGCCAGGGATTGCCTTTTCTATAGTAAATTATTCAAAAAATAATTTTCTACTGTCGCAAATTTTAATTGCGCCAGGGATTGCCTTTTCTATAGTAAATTATTCAAAAAATAATTTTCTACTGTCACAAATTTTAATTGCGCCAGGGATTGCCTTTTCTACAGTAAATTATTCAAAAAATAATTTTATACTGTCGCAAATTTTATGTGCGCCAGGGATTGCCTTTTCTATAGTAAATTTTTCAAAAAATAATTTTCAACTGTCACAAATTTTAATTGCGCCAGGGATTGCCTTTTATATAGTAAATTATTCAAAAAATAATTTTATACTGTCGCAAATTTTATGTGCGCCAGGGATTGCCTTTTCTATAGTAAATTATTCAAAAAATAATTTTCAACTGTCACAAATTTTAATTGCGCCAGGGATTGCCTTTTCTACAGTAAATTTTTCAAAAACTAATTTTATACTGTCGCAAATTTTATGTGCGCCAGGGATTGCCTTTTCTATAGTAAATTATTCAAAAAATAATTTTCAACTGTCACAAATTTTAATTGCGCCAGGGATTGCCTTTTCTACAGTAAATTTTTCAAAAACTAATTTTATACTGTCGCAAATTTTATGTGCGCCAGGGATTGCCTTTTCGATAGTAAATTTTTCAAAAACTAATTTTATACTGTCGCAAATTTTAATTGCGCCAGGGATTGCCTTTTATATAGTAAATTATTCAAAAAATAATTTTATACTGTCGCAAATTTTATGTGCGCCAGGGATTGCCTTTTCTATAGTAAATTATTCAAAAAATAATTTTCAACTGTCACAAATTTTAATTGCGCCAGGGATTGCCTTTTCTATAGTAAATTATTCAAAAAATAATTTTCTACTGTCGCAAATTTTAATTGCGCCAGGGATTGCCTTTTATATAGTAAATTATTCAAAAAATAATTTTCAACTGTCACAAATTTTAATTGCGCCAGGGATTGCCTTTTCTACAGTAAATTTTTCAAAAACTAATTTTATACTGTCGCAAATTTTATGTGCGCCAGGGATTGCCTTTTCTATAGTAAATTTTTCAAAAACTAATTTTATACTGTCGCAAATTTTAATTGCGCCAGGGATTGCCTTTTATATAGTAAATTATTCAAAAAATAATTTTCAACTGTCACAAATTTTATGTGCGCCAGGGATTGCCTTTTATATAGTAAATTATTCAAAAACTAATTTTATACTGTCGCAAATTTTAATTACGCCAGGGATTGCCTTTTCTATAGTAAATTATTCAAAAAATAATTTTCAACTGTCACAAATTTTAATTGCGCCAGGGATTGCCTTTTCTATAGTAAATTATTCAAAAAATAATTTTCAACTGTCACAAATTTTAATTGCGCCAGGGATTGCCTTTTCTATAGTAAATTATTCAAAAAATAATTTTCAACTGTCACAAATTTTAATTGCGCCAGGGATTGCCTTTTCTATAGTAAATTATTCAAAAAATAATTTTCTACTGTCGCAAATTTTATGTGCGCCAGGGATTGCCTTTTCTATAGTAAATTTTTCAAAAACTAATTTTATACTGTCGCAAATTTTAATTGCGCCAGGGATTGCCTTTTATATAGTAAATTTTTCAAAAACTAATTTTATACTGTCGCAAATTTTATGTGCGCCAGGGATTGCCTTTTATATAGTAAATTTTTCAAAAACTAATTTTATACTGTCGCAAATTTTATGTGCGCCAGGGATTGCCTTTTCTATAGTAAATTATTCAAAAACTAATTTTCTACTGTCGCAAATTTTAAATATCCCAGGGATTGTCTTTTATACAGTAAATTATTCAAAAACTAATTTTCTACTGTCGCAAATTTTAATTGCGCCAGGGATTGCCTTTTATATAGTAAATTTTTCAAAAACTAATTTTATACTGTCGCAAATTTTAATTGCGCCAGGGATTGCCTTTTATATAGTAAATTATTCAAAAAATAATTTTATACTGTCGCAAATTTTATGTGCGCCAGGGATTGCCTTTTCTATAGTAAATTATTCAAAAAATAATTTTCAACTGTCACAAATTTTATGTGCGCCAGGGATTGCCTTTTCTATAGTAAATTTTTCAAAAACTAATTTTATACTGTCACAAATTTTAATTGCGCCAGGGATTGCCTTTTATATAGTAAATTATTCAAAAAATAATTTTATACTGTCGCAAATTTTATGTGCGCCAGGGATTGCCTTTTCTATAGTAAATTATTCAAAAAATAATTTTCAACTGTCACAAATTTTAATTGCGCCAGGGATTGCCTTTTCTACAGTAAATTTTTCAAAAACTAATTTTATACTGTCGCAAATTTTATGTGCGCCAGGGATTGCCTTTTCTATAGTAAATTATTCAAAAAATAATTTTCAACTGTCACAAATTTTAATTGCGCCAGGGATTGCCTTTTCTACAGTAAATTTTTCAAAAACTAATTTTATACTGTCGCAAATTTTATGTGCGCCAGGGATTGCCTTTTCTATAGTAAATTTTTCAAAAACTAATTTTATACTGTCGCAAATTTTATGTGCGCCAGGGATTGCCTTTTCTATAGTAAATTATTCAAAAAATAATTTTCAACTGTCACAAATTTTAATTGCGCCAGGGATTGCCTTTTCTACAGTAAATTTTTCAAAAAATAATTTTATACTGTCGCAAATTTTATGTGCGCCAGGGATTGCCTTTTCTATAGTAAATTTTTCAAAAACTAATTTTATACTGTCACAAATTTTAATTGCGCCAGGGATTGCCTTTTATATAGTAAATTTTTCAAAAACTAATTTTCTACTGTCGCAAATTTTAAATATCCCAGGGATTGCCTTTTCTATAGTAAATTATTCAAAAAATAATTTTCTACTGTCGCAAATTTTAATTGCGCCAGGGATTGACTTTTCTATAGTAAATTATTCAAAAACTAATTTTATACTGTCACAAATTTTAATTGCGCCAGGGATTGCCTTTTCTATAGTAAATTATTCAAAAACTAATTTTCAACTGTCACAAATTTTAATTGCGCCAGGGATTGCCTTTTATATAGTAAATTTTTCAAAAACTAATTTTATACTGTCGCAAATTTTAATTGCGCCAGGGATTGCCTTTTCTATAGTAAATTTTTCAAAAACTAATTTTATACTGTCGCAAATTTTAAATATCCCAGGGATTGCCTTTTATACAGTAAATTATTCAAAAAATAATTTTCAACTGTCACAAATTTTAATTACGCCAGGGATTGCCTTTTATATAGTAAATTTTTCAAAAACTAATTTTATACTGTCGCAAATTTTATGTGCGCCAGGGATTGCCTTTTCTATAGTAAATTATTCAAAAAATAATTTTCTACTGTCGCAAATTTTAATTGCGCCAGGGATTGCCTTTTCTATAGTAAATTATTCAAAAAATAATTTTATACTGTCGCAAATTTTAATTGCGCCAGGGATTGCCTTTTCTATAGTAAATTATTCAAAAATAATTTTATACTGTCGCAAATTTTAATTACGCCAGGGATTGCCTTTTATATAGTAAATTTTTCAAAAACTAATTTTCTACTGTCGCAAATTTTATGTGCGCCAGGGATTGCCTTTTATATAGTAAATTATTCAAAAACTATATAAACTACTATAGAAAAGGCAATCCCTGGCGCACATAAAATTTGTGACAGTATAAAATTAGTTTTTGAAAAATTTACTATATAAAAGGCAATCCCTGGCGCACATAAAATTTGCGACAGTATAAAATTATTTTTTGAATAATTTACTATATAAAAGGCAATCCCTGGCGCAATTAAAATTTGCGACAGTATAAAATTATTTTTTGAATAATTTACTATAGAAAAGGCAATCCCTTCCGCACATAAAATTTGCGACAGTATAAAATTAGTTTTTGAAAAATTTACTATATAAAAGGCAATCCCTGGCGCAATTAAAATTTGCGACAGTAGAAAATTATTTTTTGAATAATTTACTATATAAAAGGCAATCCCTGGCGCATTTAAAATTTGTGACAGTTGAAAATTATTTTTTGAATAATTTACTATAGAAAATTTTAATTACGCCAGGGATTGCCTTTTATATAGTAAATTATTCAAAAAATAATTTTATACTGTCACAAATTTTAATTGCGCCAGGGATTGCCTTTTCTATAGTAAATTATTCAAAAAATAATTTTCAACTGTCACAAATTTTAATTACGCCAGGGATTGCCTTTTATATAGTAAATTTTTCAAAAACTAATTTTATACTGTCGCAAATTTTATGTGCGCCAGGGATTGCCTTTTCTATAGTAAATTATTCAAAAAATAATTTTCTACTGTCGCAAATTTTAATTGCGCCAGGGATTGCCTTTTCTATAGTAAATTATTCAAAAAATAATTTTATACTGTCGCAAATTTTAATTGCGCCAGGGATTGCCTTTTCTATTGTAAATTATTCAAAAACTAATTTTCTACTGTCGCAAATTTTAATTGCGCCAGGGATTGCCTTTTATATAGTAAATTATTCAAAAACTAATTTTATACTGTCGCAAATTTTAAATATCCCAGGGATTGCCTTTTCTATAGTAAATTTTTCAAAAAATAATTTTATACTGTCGCAAATTTTAAATATCCCAGGGATTGCCTTTTCTATAGTAAATTTTTCAAAAACTAATTTTCAACTGTCGCAAATTTTAATTGCGCCAGGGATTGCCTTTTCTACAGTAAATTATTCAAAAACTAATTTTATACTGTCGCAAATTTTAATTGCGCCAGGGATTGCCTTTTCTATAGTAAATTATTCAAAAAATAATTTTCAACTGTCGCAAATTTTATGTGCGCCAGGGATTGCCTTTTATATAGTAAATTATTCAAAAAATAATTTTATACTGTCGCAAATTTTAATTACGCCAGGGATTGCCTTTTCTACAGTAAATTATTCAAAAAATAATTTTATACTGTCACAAATTTTAATTGCGCCAGGGATTGCCTTTTCTACAGTAAATTATTCAAAAAATAATTTTATACTGTCGCAAATTTTATGTGCGCCAGGGATTGCCTTTTCTATAGTAAATTATTCAAAAAATAATTTTATACTGTCGCAAATTTTAATTGCGCCAGGGATTGCCTTTTATATAGTAAATTATTCAAAAAATAATTTTATACTGTCGCAAATTTTATGTGCGCCAGGGATTGCCTTTTATATAGTAAATTTTTCAAAAACTAATTTTATACTGTCACAAATTTTATGTGCGCCAGGGATTGCCTTTTCTATAGTAAATTATTCAAAAAATAATTTTCAACTGTCACAAATTTTAATTGCGCCAGGGATTGCCTTTTCTACAGTAAATTATTCAAAAAATAATTTTATACTGTCACAAATTTTAATTGCGCCAGGGATTGCCTTTTCTATAGTAAATTATTCAAAAAATAATTTTCAACTGTCACAAATTTTAATTGCGCCAGGGATTGCCTTTTCTATAGTAAATTATTCAAAAACTAATTTTATACTGTCGCAAATTTTAATTACGCCAGGGATTGCCTTTTATATAGTAAATTTTTCAAAAACTAATTTTATACTGTCGCAAATTTTAATTACGCCAGGGATTGCCTTTTATATAGTAAATTTTTCAAAAACTAATTTTATACTGTCGCAAATTTTAATTACGCCAGGGATTGCCTTTTCTACAGTAAATTATTCAAAAAATAATTTTCTACTGTCGCAAATTTTAATTGCGCCAGGGATTGCCTTTTCTATAGTAAATTATTCAAAAACTAATTTTCTACTGTCGCAAATTTTAATTGCGCCAGGGATTGCCTTTTCTATAGTAAATTTTTCAAAAACTAATTTTCAACTGTCACAAATTTTAATTGCGCCAGGGATTGCCTTTTCTATAGTAAATTATTCAAAAACTAATTTTATACTGTCACAAATTTTAATTGCGCCAGGGATTGCCTTTTCTATAGTAAATTATTCAAAAACTAATTTTATACTGTCGCAAATTTTAATTGCGCCAGGGATTGCCTTTTCTATAGTAAATTATTCAAAAACTAATTTTATACTGTCGCAAATTTTAATTGCGCCAGGGATTGCCTTTTCTATAGTAAATTATTCAAAAACTAATTTTATACTGTCGCAAATTTTAATTGCGCCAGGGATTGCCTTTTCTATAGTAAATTTTTCAAAAACTAATTTTATACTGTCGCAAATTTTAATTGCGCCAGGGATTGCCTTTTCTATAGTAAATTATTCAAAAACTAATTTTATACTGTCACAAATTTTAATTGCGCCAGGGATTGCCTTTTCTATAGTAAATTTTTCAAAAACTAATTTTATACTGTCACAAATTTTAATTGCGCCAGGGATTGCCTTTTCTATAGTAAATTATTCAAAAACTAATTTTATACTGTCGCAAATTTTAATTACGCCAGGGATTGCCTTTTCTATAGTAAATTATTCAAAAACTAATTTTATACTGTCGCAAATTTTAATTGCGCCAGGGATTGCCTTTTATATAGTAAATTATTCAAAAAATAATTTTCAACTGTCGCAAATTTTAATTGCGCCAGGGATTGCCTTTTATATAGTAAATTTTTCAAAAACTAATTTTATACTGTCGCAAATTTTATGTGCGCCAGGGATTGCCTTTTCTATAGTAAATTATTCAAAAACTAATTTTCTACTGTCGCAAATTTTAATTGCGCCAGGGATTGCCTTTTATATAGTAAATTATTCAAAAACTAATTTTATACTGTCGCAAATTTTAAATATCCCAGGGATTGCCTTTTCTATAGTAAATTTTTCAAAAAATAATTTTATACTGTCGCAAATTTTAAATATCCCAGGGATTGCCTTTTCTATAGTAAATTTTTCAAAAACTAATTTTCAACTGTCGCAAATTTTAATTGCGCCAGGGATTGCCTTTTCTACAGTAAATTATTCAAAAACTAATTTTATACTGTCGCAAATTTTAATTGCGCCAGGGATTGCCTTTTCTATAGTAAATTATTCAAAAAATAATTTTCAACTGTCGCAAATTTTATGTGCGCCAGGGATTGCCTTTTATATAGTAAATTATTCAAAAAATAATTTTATACTGTCGCAAATTTTAATTACGCCAGGGATTGCCTTTTCTACAGTAAATTATTCAAAAAATAATTTTATACTGTCACAAATTTTAATTGCGCCAGGGATTGCCTTTTCTACAGTAAATTATTCAAAAAATAATTTTATACTGTCGCAAATTTTATGTGCGCCAGGGATTGCCTTTTCTATAGTAAATTATTCAAAAAATAATTTTATACTGTCGCAAATTTTAATTGCGCCAGGGATTGCCTTTTATATAGTAAATTATTCAAAAAATAATTTTATACTGTCGCAAATTTTAATTACGCCAGGGATTGCCTTTTATATAGTAAATTTTTCAAAAACTAATTTTATACTGTCGCAAATTTTAATTACGCCAGGGATTGCCTTTTCTACAGTAAATTATTCAAAAAATAATTTTCTACTGTCGCAAATTTTAATTGCGCCAGGGATTGCCTTTTCTATAGTAAATTATTCAAAAACTAATTTTCTACTGTCGCAAATTTTAATTGCGCCAGGGATTGCCTTTTCTATAGTAAATTTTTCAAAAACTAATTTTCAACTGTCACAAATTTTAATTGCGCCAGGGATTGCCTTTTCTATAGTAAATTATTCAAAAACTAATTTTATACTGTCACAAATTTTAATTGCGCCAGGGATTGCCTTTTCTATAGTAAATTATTCAAAAACTAATTTTATACTGTCGCAAATTTTAATTGCGCCAGGGATTGCCTTTTCTATAGTAAATTATTCAAAAACTAATTTTATACTGTCGCAAATTTTAATTGCGCCAGGGATTGCCTTTTCTATAGTAAATTATTCAAAAACTAATTTTATACTGTCGCAAATTTTAATTGCGCCAGGGATTGCCTTTTCTATAGTAAATTTTTCAAAAACTAATTTTATACTGTCGCAAATTTTAATTGCGCCAGGGATTGCCTTTTCTATAGTAAATTATTCAAAAACTAATTTTATACTGTCACAAATTTTAATTGCGCCAGGGATTGCCTTTTCTATAGTAAATTTTTCAAAAACTAATTTTATACTGTCACAAATTTTAATTGCGCCAGGGATTGCCTTTTCTATAGTAAATTATTCAAAAACTAATTTTATACTGTCGCAAATTTTAATTACGCCAGGGATTGCCTTTTCTATAGTAAATTTTTCAAAAACTAATTTTATACTGTCACAAATTTTAATTGCGCCAGGGATTGCCTTTTCTATAGTAAATTATTCAAAAACTAATTTTATACTGTCGCAAATTTTAATTGCGCCAGGGATTGCCTTTTCTATAGTAAATTTTTCAAAAACTAATTTTATACTGTCGCAAATTTTATGTGCGCCAGGGATTGCCTTTTCTATAGTAAATTTTTCAAAAACTAATTTTATACTGTCGCAAATATTATGTGCGCCAGGGATTGCCTTTTCTACAGTAAATTATTCAAAAAATAATTTTATACTGTCGCAAATTTTATGTGCGCCAGGGATTGCCTTTTCTATAGTAAATTTTTCAAAAACTAATTTTCAACTGTCACAAATTTTATGTGCGCCAGGGATTGCCTTTTCTACAGTAAATTATTCAAAAAATAATTTTATACTGTCACAAATTTTAATTGCGCCAGGGATTGCCTTTTCTATAGTAAATTATTCAAAAACTAATTTTCTACTGTCGCAAATTTTAATTACGCCAGGGATTGCCTTTTATATAGTAAATTATTCAAAAACTAATTTTCAACTGTCACAAATTTTAATTGCGCCAGGGATTGCCTTTTATATAGTAAATTATTCAAAAAATAATTTTCAACTGTCGCAAATTTTAATTACGCCAGGGATTGCCTTTTATATAGTAAATTATTCAAAAACTAATTTTCAACTGTCACAAATTTTAAATATCCCAGGGATTGATTGCCTTTTCTATAGTAAATTTTTCAAAAACTAATTTTCTACTGTCGCAAATTTTAATTACGCCAGGGATTGCCTTTTATATAGTAAATTATTCAAAAAATAATTTTCTACTGTCGCAAATTTTAATTGCGCCAGGGATTGCCTTTTATATAGTAAATTATTCAAAAAATAATTTTATACTGTCGCAAATTTTAATTACGCCAGGGATTGCCTTTTATATAGTAAATTATTCAAAAAATAATTTTATACTGTCGCAAATTTTAATTGCGCCAGGGATTGCCTTTTCTATAGTAAATTTTTCAAAAACTAATTTTATACTGTCGCAAATTTTAATTGCGCCAGGGATTGCCTTTTCTATAGTAAATTATTCAAAAACTAATTTTCTACTGTCGCAAATTTTAATTGCGCCAGGGATTGCCTTTTCTATAGTAAATTTTTCAAAAACTAATTTTATACTGTCGCAAATTTTAATTACGCCAGGGATTGCCTTTTATATAGTAAATTTTTCAAAAACTAATTTTATACTGTCGCAAATTTTAATTGCGCCAGGGATTGCCTTTTATATAGTAAATTATTCAAAAACTAATTTTATACTGTCGCAAATTTTAATTGCGCCAGGGATAACCTTTTCTATAGTAAATTATTCAAAAAATAATTTTATACTGTCGCAAATTTTAATTGCGCCAGGGATTGCCTTTTCTATAGTAAATAATTCAAAAACTAATTTTCTACTGTCGCAAATTTTAATTGCGCCAGGGATTGCCTTTTCTATAGTAAATTATTCAAAAACTAATTTTATACTGTCGCAAATTTTAATTGCGCCAGGGATTGCCTTTTCTATAGTAAATTATTCAAAAAATAATTTTCTACTGTCGCAAATTTTAATTGCGCCAGGGATTGCCTTTTCTATAGTAAATTATTCAAAAAATAATTTTCTACTGTCGCAAATTTTAAATATCCCAGGGATTGCCTTTTCTACAGTAAATTATTCAAAAACTAATTTTATACTGTCGCAAATTTTATGTGCGCCAGGGATTGCCTTTTCTATAGTAAATTATTCAAAAAATAATTTTATACTGTCGCAAATTTTATGTGCGCCAGGGATTGCCTTTTCTATAGTAAATTATTCAAAAAATAATTTTCAACTGTCACAAATTTTAATTGCGCCAGGGATTGCCTTTTCTATAGTAAATTATTCAAAAAATAATTTTCAACTGTCACAAATTTTATGTGCGCCAGGGATTGCCTTTTCTATAGTAAATTATTCAAAAACTAATTTTATACTGTCGCAAATTTTAATTACGCCAGGGATTGCCTTTTCTATAGTAAATTATTCAAAAACTAATTTTCAACTGTCACAAATTTTAATTGCGCCAGGGATTGCCTTTTCTATAGTAAATTATTCAAAAAATAATTTTCAACTGTCACAAATTTTAATTGCGCCAGGGATTGCCTTTTCTATAGTAAATTTTTCAAAAACTAATTTTATACTGTCACAAATTTTAATTGCGCCAGGGATTGCCTTTTCTATAGTAAATTATTCAAAAAATAATTTTATACTGTCGCAAATTTTAATTACGCCAGGGATTGCCTTTTCTATAGTAAATTATTCAAAAAATAATTTTCTTGTCGCAAATTTTAATTGCGCCAGGGATTGCCTTTTCTACAGTAAATTTTTCAAAAACTAATTTTCAACTGTCACAAATTTTAATTGCGCCAGGGATTGCCTTTTATATAGTAAATTTTTCAAAAACTAATTTTATACTGTCACAAATTTTATGTGCGCCAGGGATTGCCTTTTCTATAGTAAATTATTCAAAAAATAATTTTCAACTGTCGCAAATTTTAAATATCCCAGGGATTGCCTTTTCTACAGTAAATTATTCAAAAACTAATTTTATACTGTCGCAAATTTTAATTACGCCAGGGATTGCCTTTTCTATAGTAAATTATTCAAAAACTAATTTTATACTGTCGCAAATTTTATGTGCGCCAGGGATTGCCTTTTCTATAGTAAATTATTCAAAAACTAATTTTATACTGTCGCAAATTTTAATTGCGCCAGGGATTGCCTTTTCTACAGTAAATTATTCAAAAAATAATTTTATACTGTCGCAAATTTTAATTGCGCCAGGGATTGCCTTTTCTATAGTAAATTATTCAAAAAATAATTTTATACTGTCGCAAATTTTAATTGCGCCAGGGATTGCCTTTTCTATAGTAAATTATTCAAAAAATAATTTTCAACTGTCGCAAATTTTAAATATCCCAGGGATTGCCTTTTCTACAGTAAATTATTCAAAAAATAATTTTATACTGTCACAAATTTTAATTGCGCCAGGGATTGCCTTTTCTATAGTAAATTATTCAAAAACTAATTTTCAACTGTCACAAATTTTAATTGCGCCAGGGATTGCCTTTTCTATAGTAAATTATTCAAAAAATAATTTTCAACTGTCACAAATTTTAATTGCGCCAGGGATTGCCTTTTCTATAGTAAATTTTTCAAAAACTAATTTTATACTGTCACAAATTTTAATTGCGCCAGGGATTGCCTTTTCTATAGTAAATTATTCAAAAACTAATTTTATACTGTCGCAAATTTTATGTGCGCCAGGGATTGCCTTTTCTATAGTAAATTATTCAAAAACTAATTTTATACTGTCGCAAATTTTATGTGCGCCAGGGATTGCCTTTTCTATAGTAAATTATTCAAAAAATAATTTTATACTGTCGCAAATTTTAATTGCGCCAGGGATTGCCTTTTCTATAGTAAATTATTCAAAAAATAATTTTATACTGTCGCAAATTTTAATTACGCCAGGGATTGCCTTTTCTACAGTAAATTATTCAAAAACTAATTTTATACTGTCGCAAATTTTAATTGCGCCAGGGATTGCCTTTTCTACAGTAAATTATTCAAAAAATAATTTTATACTGTCGCAAATTTTAATTGCGCCAGGGATTGCCTTTTCTATAGTAAATTATTCAAAAAATAATTTTATACTGTCGCAAATTTTAATTGCGCCAGGGATTGCCTTTTCTACAGTAAATTATTCAAAAAATAATTTTATACTGTCACAAATTTTATGTGCGCCAGGGATTGCCTTTTCTATAGTAAATTATTCAAAAACTAATTTTATACTGTCGCAAATTTTAAATATCCCAGGGATTGCCTTTTCTACAGTAAATTATTCAAAAACTAATTTTATACTGTCGCAAATTTTAATTGCGCCAGGGATTGCCTTTTCTACAGTAAATTATTCAAAAAATAATTTTATACTGTCGCAAATTTTAAATATCCCAGGGATTGCCTTTTCTATAGTAAATTATTCAAAAAATAATTTTATACTGTCGCAAATTTTAATTGCGCCAGGGATTGCCTTTTCTATAGTAAATTATTCAAAAAATAATTTTATACTGTCGCAAATTTTAATTACGCCAGGGATTGCCTTTTCTATAGTAAATTATTCAAAAACTAATTTTATACTGTCGCAAATTTTATGTGCGCCAGGGATTGCCTTTTCTATAGTAAATTATTCAAAAACTAATTTTATACTGTCGCAAATTTTAATTGCGCCAGGGATTGCCTTTTCTACAGTAAATTATTCAAAAAATAATTTTATACTGTCGCAAATTTTAATTGCGCCAGGGATTGCCTTTTCTATAGTAAATTATTCAAAAAATAATTTTATACTGTCGCAAATTTTAATTGCGCCAGGGATTGCCTTTTCTATAGTAAATTATTCAAAAAATAATTTTCAACTGTCGCAAATTTTAATTGCGCCAGGGATTGCCTTTTCTACAGTAAATTATTCAAAAAATAATTTTATACTGTCGCAAATTTTAATTGCGCCAGGGATTGCCTTTTCTATAGTAAATTATTCAAAAACTAATTTTATACTGTCGCAAATTTTATGTGCGCCAGGGATTGCCTTTTCTATAGTAAATTATTCAAAAACTAATTTTATACTGTCGCAAATTTTAATTGCGCCAGGGATTGCCTTTTCTATAGTAAATTATTCAAAAAATAATTTTATACTGTCGCAAATTTTAATTGCGCCAGGGATTGCCTTTTCTATAGTAAATTATTCAAAAAATAATTTTATACTGTCGCAAATTTTAATTGCGCCAGGGATTGCCTTTTCTATAGTAAATTATTCAAAAACTAATTTTATACTGTCGCAAATTTTAATTGCGCCAGGGATTGCCTTTTCTACAGTAAATTATTCAAAAACTAATTTTATACTGTCGCAAATTTTAATTGCGCCAGGGATTGCCTTTTCTACAGTAAATTATTCAAAAAATAATTTTATACTGTCGCAAATTTTAAATATCCCAGGGATTGCCTTTTCTACAGTAAATTATTCAAAAAATAATTTTCAACTGTCGCAAATTTTAATTGCGCCAGGGATTGCCTTTTCTTCAGTAAATTATTCAAAAAATAATTTTATACTGTCGCAAATTTTAAATATCCCAGGGATTGCCTTTTCTATAGAAAATTATTCAAAAAATAATTTTATACTGTCGCAAATTTTAATTGCGCCAGGGATTGCCTTTTCTACAGTAAATTATTCAAAAAATAATTTTATACTGTCGCAAATTTTAATTGCGCCAGGGATTGCCTTTTCTATAGTAAATTATTCAAAAAATAATTTTATACTGTCGCAAATTTTAATTGCGCCAGGGATTGCCTTTTCTATAGTAAATTATTCAAAAAATAATTTTCAACTGTCACAAATTTTAATTACGCCAGGGATTGCCTTTTATATAGTAAATTTTTCAAAAACTAATTTTATACTGTCGCAAATTTTAATTGCGCCAGGGATTGCCTTTTCTATAGTAAATTATTCAAAAACTAATTTTATACTGTCGCAAATTTTAATTGCGCCAGGGATTGCCTTTTCTATAGTAAATTATTCAAAAAATAATTTTATACTGTCGCAAATTTTAATTGCGCCAGGGATTGCCTTTTCTATAGTAAATTATTCAAAAAATAATTTTATACTGTCGCAAATTTTAATTGCGCCAGGGATTGCCTTTTCTATAGTAAATTATTCAAAAACTAATTTTATACTGTCGCAAATTTTAATGGCGCCAGGGATTGCCTTTTCTACAGTAAATTATTCAAAAACTAATTTTATACTGTCGCAAATTTTAATTGCGCCAGGGATTGCCTTTTCTACAGTAAATTATTCAAAAAATAATTTCATACTGTCGCAAATTTTAAATATCCCAGGGATTGCCTTTTCTACAGTAAATTGTTCAAAAAATAATTTTCAACTGTCGCAAATTTTAATTGCGCCAGGGATTGCCTTTTCTACAGTAAATTATTCAAAAAATAATTTTATACTGTCGCAAATTTTAATTGCGCCAGGGATTGCCTTTTCTATAGTAAATTATTCAAAAAATAATTTTCAACTTAAATATCCCAGGGATTGCCTTTTCTACAGTAAATTATTCAAAAAATAATTTTATACTGTCACAAATTTTAATTGCGCCAGGGATTGCCTTTTCTATAGTAAATTATTCAAAAACTAATTTTATACTGTCGCAAATTTTAAATATCCCAGGGATTGCCTTTTATATAGTAAATTTTTCAAAAACTAATTTTATACTGTCGCAAATTTTAATTGCTCCAGGGATTGCCTTTTCTATAGTAAATTATTCAAAAACTAATTTTATACTGTCGCAAATTTTAAATATCCCAGGGATTGCCTTTTCTACAGTAAATTATTCAAAAAATAATTTTATACTGTCACAAATTTTAATTGCGCCAGGGATTGCCTTTTCTATAGTAAATTATTCAAAAACTAATTTTATACTGTCGCAAATTTTAAATATCCCAGGGATTGCCTTTTATATAGTAAATTTTTCAAAAACTAATTTTATACTGTCGCAAATTTTAATTGCGCCAGGGATTGCCTTTTCTATAGTAAATTATTCAAAAACTAATTTTATACTGTCGCAAATTTTATGTGCGCCAGGGATTGCCTTTTCTATAGTAAATTATTCAAAAAATAATTTTCTACTGTCGCAAATTTTAATTGCGCCAGGGATTGCCTTTTCTATAGTAAATTATTCAAAAAATAATTTTATACTGTCGCAAATTTTATGTGCGCCAGGGATTGCCTTTTCTATAGTAAATTATTCAAAAAATAATTTTCAACTGTCACAAATTTTAAATATCCCAGGGATTGCCTTTTCTATAGTAAATTATTCAAAAAATAATTTTCAACTGTCACAAATTTTAATTGCGCCAGGGATTGCCTTTTCTATAGTAAATTATTCAAAAAATAATTTTCAACTGTCACAAATTTTAATTGCGCCAGGGATTGCCTTTTCTATAGTAAATTATTCAAAAACTAATTTTATACTGTCGCAAATTTTAAATATCCCAGGGATTGCCTTTTCTATAGTAAATTATTCAAAAACTAATTTTCTACTGTCGCAAATTTTAATTGCGCCAGGGATTGCCTTTTCTATAGTAAATTATTCAAAAAATAATTTTATACTGTCGCAAATTTTAAATATCCCAGGGATTGCCTTTTCTATAGTAAATTATTCAAAAACTAATTTTATACTGTCGCAAATTTTATGTGCGCCAGGGATTGCCTTTTCTACAGTAAATTATTCAAAAAATAATTTTATACTGTCGCAAATTTTATGTGCGCCAGGGATTGCCTTTTATATAGTAAATTATTCAAAAACTAATTTTATACTGTCGCAAATTTTATGTGCGCCAGGGATTGCCTTTTCTATAGTAAATTATTCAAAAAATAATTTTCAACTGTCACAAATTTTAATTGCGCCAGGGATTGCCTTTTCTATAGTAAATTATTCAAAAAATAATTTTATACTGTCGCAAATTTTAATTGCGCCAGGGATTGCCTTTTCTACAGTAAATTATTCAAAAAATAATTTTCAACTGTCACAAATTTTATGTGCGCCAGGGATTGCCTTTTCTATAGTAAATTATTCAAAAAATAATTTTCAACTGTCACAAATTTTAAATATCCCAGGGATTGCCTTTTCTACAGTAAATTATTCAAAAAATAATTTTATACTGTCGCAAATTTTAATTGCGCCAGGGATTGCCTTTTCTATAGTAAATTATTCAAAAAATAATTTTATACTGTCGCAAATTTTAATTGCGCCAGGGATTGCCTTTTCTACAGTAAATTATTCAAAAACTAATTTTCAACTGTCACAAATTTTAATTGCGCCAGGGATTGCCTTTTCTATAGTAAATTATTCAAAAAATAATTTTCAACTGTCACAAATTTTAATTGCGCCAGGGATTGCCTTTTATATAGTAAATTATTCAAAAACTAATTTTCTACTGTCGCAAATTTTAAATGCGCCAGGGATTGCCTTTTCTACAGTAAATTATTCAAAAAATAATTTTCAACTGTCACAAATTTTAATTGCGACAGGGATTGCCTTTTCTATAGTAATTATTCAAAAAATAATTTTCAAACTGTCACAAATTTTAATTGCGCCAGGGATTGCCTTTTCTATAGTAAATTATTCAAAAAATAATTTTCAACTGTCACAAATTTTAATTGCGCCAGGGATTGCCTTTTATATAGTAAATTATTCAAAAACTAATTTTATACTGTCGCAAATTTTAATTGCGCCAGGGATTGCCTTTTCTACAGTAAATTATTCAAAAAATAATTTTATACTGTCGCAAATTTTATGTGCGCCAGGGATTGCCTTTTCTATAGTAAATTATTCAAAAAATAATTTTCAACTGTCACAAATTTTAAATATCCCAGGGATTGCCTTTTCTACAGTAAATTATTCAAAAAATAATTTTATACTGTCGCAAATTTTAATTGCGCCAGGGATTGCCTTTTCTACAGTAAATTATTCAAAAAATAATTTTCAACTGTCACAAATTTTATGTGCGCCAGGGATTGCCTTTTATATAGTAAATTATTCAAAAAATAATTTTATACTGTCGCAAATTTTAAATATCCCAGGGATTGCCTTTTCTATAGTAAATTATTCAAAAAATAATTTTATACTGTCGCAAATTTTAAATATCCCAGGGATTGCCTTTTCTATAGTAAATTATTCAAAAAATAATTTTCAACTGTCACAAATTTTAATTGCGCCAGGGATTGCCTTTTCTATAGTAAATTATTCAAAAACTAATTTTCTACTGTCGCAAATTTTATGTGCGCCAGGGATTGCCTTTTCTATAGTAAATTATTCAAAAAATAATTTTCTACTGTCGCAAATTTTAATTGCGCCAGGGATTGCCTTTTATATAGTAAATTATTCAAAAATAATTTTCAACTGTCACAAATTTTAAATATCCCAGGGATTGCCTTTTCTATAGTAAATTATTCAAAAAATAATTTTCTACTGTCGCAAATTTTAATTGCGCCAGGGATTGCCTTTTCTATAGTAAATTATTCAAAAAATAATTTTCAACTGTCACAAATTTTATGTGCGCCAGGGATTGCCTTTTCTATAGTAAATTATTCAAAAAATAATTTTCAACTGTCGCAAATTTTAATTGCGCCAGGGATTGCCTTTTCTATAGTAAATTATTCAAAAAATAATTTTCAACTGTCACAAATTTTAATTGCGCCAGGGATTGCCTTTTCTATAGTAAATTATTCAAAAAATAATTTTCAACTGTCACAAATTTTAATTGCGCCAGGGATTGCCTTTTCTATAGTAAATTATTCAAAAACTAATTTTATACTGTCGCAAATTTAATTGCGCCAGGGATTGCCTTTTCTACAGTAAATTATTCAAAAAATATTTTCAACTGTCACAAATTTTAATTGCCGCAGGGATTGCCTTTTTCTATAGTAAATTATTCAAAAAATAATTTTCAACTGTCACAAATTTTAATTGCGCCAGGGATTGCCTTTTCTATAGTAAATTATTCAAAAACTAATTTTATACTGTCGCAAATTTTATGTGCGCCAGGGATTGCCTTTTATATAGTAAATTATTCAAAAAATAATTTTCAACTGTCCACAAATTTTAAATATCCAGGGATTGCCTTTTCTACAGTAAATTATTCAAAAAATAATTTTATACTGTCGCAAATTTTAATTGCGCAGGGATTGCCTTTTCTACAGTAAATTATTCAAAAAATAATTTTCTACTGTCGCAAATTTTAATTGCGCCAGGGATTGACCTTTTCTATAGTAAATTATTCAAAAAATAATTTTCAACTGTCACAAATTTTATGTGCGCCAGGGATTGCCTTTTCTATAGTAAATTATTCAAAAAAATAATTTTCAACTGTCGCAAATTTTAATTGCGCCAGGGATTGCCTTTTCTATAGTAAATTATTCAAAAAATAATTTTCAACTGTCACAAATTTTAATTGCGCCAGGGATTGCCTTTTCTATAGTAAATTATTCAAAAAATAATTTTCAACTGTCACAAATTTTAATTGCGCCAGGGATTGCCTTTTCTATAGTAAATTATTCAAAAAACTAATTTATACTGTCGCAAATTTTAAATATCCCAGGGATTGCCTTTTCTATAGTAAATTATTCAAAAACTAATTTTATACTGTCGCAAATTTTAATTGCGCCAGGGATTGCCTTTTATATAGTAAATTATTCAAAAAATAATTTTTATACTGTCGCAAATTTTAAATATCCCAGGGATTGCCTTTTCTACAGTAAATTATTCAAAAACTAATTTTATACTGTCGCAAATTTTATGTGCGCCAGGGATTGCCTTTTCTATAGTAAATTATTCAAAAAATAATTTTTTTACTGTCGCAAATTTTATGTGCGCCAGGGATTGCCTTTTCTATAGTAATTATTCAAAAACTAATTTTATACTGTCGCAAATTTTATGTGCGCCAGGGATTGCCTTTTCTATAGTAAATTATTCAAAAAATAATTTTAAAACTGTCACAAATTTTAATTGCGCCAGGGATTGCCTTTTCTATAGTAAATTATTCAAAAAATAATTTTATACTGTCGCAAATTTTAATTGTGCCAGGGATGCCTTTTCTATAGTAAATTATTCAAAAAATAATTTTATACTGTCGCAAATTTTAATTGCGCCAGGGATTGCCTTTTCTATAGTAATTTATTCAAAAAATAATTTTTCAACTGTCACAAATTTTAATTGCGCCAGGGATTGCCTTTTCTATAGTTAAATTATTCAAAAAATAATTTTATACTGTCGCAAATTTTAAATATCCCAGGGATTGCCTTTTCTATAGTAAATTATTCAAAAAATAATTTTATACTGTCGCAAATTTTAATTGGCGCCAGGGATTGCCTTTTCTATAGTAAATTATTCAAAAATAATTTTCAACTGTCACAAATTTTAATTGCGCCAGGGATTGCCTTTTCTACAGTAAATTTTTCAAAAAATAATTTTATACTGTCGCAAATTTTAATTGCGCCAGGGATTGCCTTTCTCTATAGTAAATTATTCAAAAACTAATTTTCAACTGTCACAAATTTTAATTGCGCCAGGGATTGCCCTTTTCTATAGTAAATTATTCAAAAAATAATTTTATACTGTCGCAAATTTTATGTGCGCCAGGGATTGCCTTTCTATAGTAAATTATTCAAAAAATAATTTTCAACTGTCACAAATTTTAATTGCGCCAGGGATTGCCTTTTCTATAGTAAAATTATTCAAAAAATAATTTTCTACTGTCGCAAATTTTAATTGCGCCAGGGATTGCCTTTTATATAGTAAAATTTTTCAAAAACTAATTTTCAACTGTCGCAAATTTTAATTGCGCCAGGGATTGCCTTTTATATAGTAAATTATCAAAAACTAATTTTATACTGTCGCAAATTTAATTGCGCCAGGGATTGCCTTTTTCTATAGTAAATTATTCAAAAAATAATTTCCAACTGTCACAAATTTTAATTGCGCCAGGGATTGCCTTTTATATAGTAAATTATTCAAAAACTAATTTTATACTGTCGCAAATTTTAATTGCGCCAGGGATTGCCTCTTCTACAGTAAATTATTCAAAAAATAATTTTCAACTGTCACAAATTTTAATTGCGCCAGGGGATTGCTTTTCCTATAGTAAATTATTCAAAAAATAATTTTCTACTGTCGCAAATTTTAATTGCGCCAGGGATTGCCTTTTCTACAGTAAATTATTCAAAAAATAATTTTATACTGTCACAAATTTTATGTGCGCCAGGGATTGCCTTTTCTATAGTAAATTATTCAAAAACTAATTTTATACTGTCGCAAATTTTAATTGCGCCAGGGATTGCCTTTTCTATAGTAAATTATTCAAAAAATAATTTTCAACTGTCACAAATTTTAATTGCGCCAGGGATTGCCTTTTATATAGTAAATTATTCAAAAAATAATTTTCAACTGTCACAAATTTTAATTGCGCCAGGGATTGCCTTTTATATAGTAAATTATTCAAAAACTAATTTTATACTGTCGCAAATTTTAATTAAGCCAGGGATTGCCTTTTCTATAGTAAATTATTCAAAAACTAATTTTATACTGTCGCAAATTTTAATTGCGCCAGGGATTGCCTTTTCTACAGTAAATTATTCAAAAAATAATTTTATACTGTCGCAAATTTTAATTACGCCAGGGATTGCCTTTTCTATAGTAAATTATTCAAAAACTAATTTTCAACTGTCACAAATTTTAATTACGCCAGGGATTGCCTTTTATATAGTAAATTTTTCAAAAACTAATTTTATACTGTCGCAAATTTTAATTGCGCCAGGGATTGCCTTTTCTATAGTAAATTATTCAAAAAATAATTTTATACTGTCGCAAATTTTAATTGCGCCAGGGATTGCCTTTTCTATAGTAAATTATTCAAAAAATAATTTTATACTGTCACAAATTTTATGTGCGCCAGGGATTGCCTTTTCTATAGTAAATTATTCAAAAACTAATTTTATACTGTCGCAAATTTTAATTGCGCCAGGGATTGCCTTTTCTATAGTAAATTATTCAAAAAATAATTTTCAACTGTCACAAATTTTAATTGCGCCAGGGATTGCCTTTTATATAGTAAATTATTCAAAAACTAATTTTATACTGTCGCAAATTTTAATTGCGCCAGGGATTGCCTTTTCTACAGTAAATTATTCAAAAAATAATTTTATACTGTCGCAAATTTTAATTGCGCCAGGGATTGCCTTTTCTATAGTAAATTATTCAAAAAATAATTTTCAACTGTCACAAATTTTAATTGCGCCAGGGATTGCCTTTTCTACAGTAAATTTTTCAAAAACTAATTTTATACTGTCGCAAATTTTAATTGCGCCAGGGATTGCCTTTTCTATAGTAAATTATTCAAAAACTAATTTTCTACTGTCGCAAATTTTAAATATCCCAGGGATTGCCTTTTCTATAGTAAATTATTCAAAAAATAATTTTATACTGTCGCAAATTTTAATTGCGCCAGGGATTGCCTTTTCTACAGTAAATTTTTCAAAAACTAATTTTATACTGTCGCAAATTTTAATTGCGCCAGGGATTGCCTTTTATATAGTAAATTATTCAAAAACTAATTTTATACTGTCGCAAATTTTAATTGCGCCAGGGATTGCCTTTTCTACAGTAAATTATTCAAAAAATAATTTTATACTGTCACAAATTTTATGTGCGCCAGGGATTGCCTTTTCTATAGTAAATTATTCAAAAACTAATTTTATACTGTCACAAATTTTAATTGCGCCAGGGATTGCCTTTTCTATAGTAAATTATTCAAAAACTAATTTTATACTGTCGCAAATTTTAATTGCGCCAGGGATTGCCTTTTCTACAGTAAATTAATCAAAAAATAATTTTATACTGTCACAAATTTTATGTGCGCCAGGGATTGCCTTTTATATAGTAAATTATTCAAAAACTAATTTTATACTGTCACAAATTTTAATTAAGCCAGGGATTGCCTTTTCTATAGTAAATTATTCAAAAACTAATTTTATACTGTCGCAAATTTTAATTGCGCCAGGGATTGCCTTTTCTACAGTAAATTATTCAAAAAATAATTTTATACTGTCGCAAATTTTAATTACGACAGGGATTGCCTTTTCTATAGTAAATTATTCAAAAACTAATTTTCAACTGTCACAAATTTTAATTACGCCAGGGATTGCCTTTTATATAGTAAATTTTTCAAAAACTAATTTTATACTGTCGCAAATTTTAATTGCGCCAGGGATTGCCTTTTCTATAGTAAATTATTCAAAAAATAATTTTATACTGTCGCAAATTTTAATTGCGCCAGGGATTGCCTTTTCTATAGTAAATTATTCAAAAAATAATTTTATACTGTCACAAATTTTATGTGCGCCAGGGATTGCCTTTTCTATAGTAAATTATTCAAAAACTAATTTTATACTGTCGCAAATTTTAATTGCGCCAGGGATTGCCTTTTCTATAGTAAATTATTCAAAAAATAATTTTCAACTGTCACAAATTTTAATTGCGCCAGGGATTGCCTTTTATATAGTAAATTATTCAAAAACTAATTTTATACTGTCGCAAATTTTAATTGCGCCAGGGATTGCCTTTTCTACAGTAAATTATTCAAAAAATAATTTTATACTGTCGCAAATTTTAATTGCGCCAGGGATTGCCTTTTCTATAGTAAATTATTCAAAAAATAATTTTCAACTGTCACAAATTTTAATTGCGCCAGGGATTGCCTTTTCTACAGTAAATTTTTCAAAAACTAATTTTATACTGTCGCAAATTTTAATTGCGCCAGGGATTGCCTTTTCTATAGTAAATTATTCAAAAACTAATTTTCTACTGTCGCAAATTTTAAATATCCCAGGGATTGCCTTTTCTATAGTAAATTATTCAAAAAATAATTTTATACTGTCGCAAATTTTAATTGCGCCAGGGATTGCCTTTTCTACAGTAAATTTTTCAAAAACTAATTTTATACTGTCGCAAATTTTAATTGCGCCAGGGATTGCCTTTTATATAGTAAATTATTCAAAAACTAATTTTATACTGTCGCAAATTTTAATTGCGCCAGGGATTGCCTTTTCTACAGTAAATTATTCAAAAAATAATTTTATACTGTCACAAATTTTATGTGCGCCAGGGATTGCCTTTTCTATAGTAAATTATTCAAAAACTAATTTTATACTGTCACAAATTTTAATTGCGCCAGGGATTGCCTTTTATATAGTAAATTATTCAAAAACTAATTTTATACTGTCGCAAATTTTAATTACGCCAGGGATTGCCTTTTCTATAGTAAATTATTCAAAAAATAATTTTATACTGTCGCAAATTTTAATTGCGCCAGGGATTGCCTTTTCTACAGTAAATTATTCAAAAACTAATTTTCAACTGTCACAAATTTTAATTGCGCCAGGGATTGCCTTTTATATAGTAAATTTTTCAAAAACTAATTTTATACTGTCGCAAATTTTAATTGCGCCAGGGATTGCCTTTTCTATAGTAAATTATTCAAAAACTAATTTTCTACTGTCGCAAATTTTAAATATCCCAGGGATTGCCTTTTATACAGTAAATTATTCAAAAAATAATTTTCAACTGTCGCAAATTTTAATTGCGCCAGGGATTGCCTTTTATATAGTAAATTATTCAAAAACTTATTTTATACTGTCGCAAATTTTAATTGCGCCAGGGATTGCCTTTTCTATAGTAAATTATTCAAAAAATAATTTTCAACTGTCACAAATTTTAATTGCGCCAGGGATTGCCTTTTATATAGTAAATTATTCAAAAACTAATTTTATACTGTCGCAAATTTTAATTGCGCCAGGGATTGCCTTTTCTACAGTAAATTATTCAAAAAATAATTTTCAACTGTCACAAATTTTAATTGCGCCAGGGATTGCCTTTTCAAAATAATTTTCTACTGTCGCAAATTTTAATTGCGCCAGGGATTGCCTTTTCTACAGTAAATTATTCAAAAAATAATTTTATACTGTCACAAATTTTATGTGCGCCAGGGATTGCCTTTTCTATAGTAAATTATTCAAAAACTAATTTTATACTGTCGCAAATTTTATGTGCGCCAGGGATTGCCTTTTATATAGTAAATTTTTCAAAAACTAATTTTCAACTGTCGCAAATTTTAATTGCGCCAGGGATTGCCTTTTATATAGTAAATTATTCAAAAACTAATTTTATACTGTCGCAAATTTTAATTGCGCCAGGGATTGCCTTTTCTATAGTAAATTATTCAAAAAATAATTTTATACTGTCGCAAATTTTAAATATCCCAGGGATTGCCTTTTCTACAGTAAATTATTCAAAAACTAATTTTCTACTGTCGCAAATTTTAATTGCGCCAGGGATTGCCTTTTCTACAGTAAATTTTTCAAAAACTAATTTTATACTGTCGCAAATTTTATGTGCGCCAGGGATTGCCTTTTCTATAGTAAATTATTCAAAAACTAATTTTCAACTGTCACAAATTTTAAATGCGCCAGGATTGCCTTTTCTATAGTAAATTATTCAAAAAATAATTTTCTACTGTCGCAAATTTTAATTGCGCCAGGGATTGCCTTTTATATAGTAAATTTTTCAAAAACTAATTTTCAACTGTCGCAAATTTTAATTGCGCCAGGGATTGCCTTTTATATAGTAAATTATTCAAAAACTAATTTTATACTGTCGCAAATTTTAATTGCGCCAGGGATTGCCTTTTCTACAGTAAATTATTCAAAAACTAATTTTCTACTGTCGCATATTTTAAATATCCCAGGGATTGCCTTTTCTACAGTAAATTATTCAAAAAATAATTTTATACTGTCGCAAATTTTAAATATCCCAGGGATTGCCTTTTCTATAGTAAATTATTCAAAAACTAATTTTCAACTGTCACAAATTTTAATTGCGCCAGGGATTGCCTTTTCTACAGTAAATTATTCAAAAAATTATTTTATACTGTCGCAAATTTTAATTACGCCAGGGATTGCCTTTTCTATAGTAAATTATTCAAAAACTAATTTTCAACTGTCACAAATTTTAATTACGCCAGGATTGCCCTTTATATAGTAAATTTTCAAAAACTAATTTTATACTGTCACAAATTTTAAATATACCAGGGATTGCCTTTTCTACAGTAAATTATTCAAAAAATAATTTTATACTGTCGCAAATTTTAATTGCGCCAGGGATTGCCTTTTCTACAGTAAATTATTCAAAAAATAATTTTATACTGTCGCAAATTTTAATTGCGCCAGGGATTGCCTTTTCTACAGTAAATTATTCAAAAACTAATTTTCAACTGTCACAAATTTTAATTGCGCCAGGGATTGCCTTTTATATAGTAAATTTTTCAAAAACTAATTTTATACTGTCGCAAATTTTAATTGCGCCAGGGATTGCCTTTTCTATAGTAAATTATTCAAAAACTAATTTTCTACTGTCGCAAATTTTAAATATCCCAGGGATTGCCTTTTATACAGTAAATTATTCAAAAAATAATTTTCAACTGTCGCAAATTTTAATTGCGCCAGGGATTGCCTTTTATATAGTAAATTATTCAAAAACTAATTTTCTACTGTCGCAAATTTTAAATATCCCAGGGATTGCCTTTTCTACAGTAAATTATTCAAAAAATAATTTTATACTGTCGCAAATTTTAAATATCCCAGGGATTGCCTTTTCTATAGTAAATTATTCAAAAACTAATTTTATACTGTCGCAAATTTTAATTGCGCCAGGGATTGCCTTTTCTACAGTAAATTATTCAAAAAATAATTTTATACTGTCACAAATTTTATGTGCGCCAGGGATTGCCTTTTCTATAGTAAATTATTCAAAAACTAATTTTATACTGTCACAAATTTTAATTGCGCCAGGGATTGCCTTTTATATAGTAAATTATTCAAAAACTAATCTTATACTGTCGCAAATTTTAATTACGCCAGGGATTGCCTTTTCTACAGTAAATTATTCAAAAAATAATTTTATACTGTCGCAAATTTTAATTGCGCCAGGGATTGCCTTTTCTACAGCAAATTATTCAAAAACTAATTTTCAACTGTCACGAATTTTAATTGCGCCAGGGATTGCCTTTTATATAGTAAATTTTTCAAAAACTAATTTTATACTGTCGCAAATTTTAAATATCCCAGGGATTGCCTTTTCTATAGTAAATTATTCAAAAAATAATTTTATACTGTCGCAAATTTTAAATATCCCAGGGATTGCCTTTTCTATAGTAAATTATTCAAAAAATAATTTTATACTGTCGCAAATTTTAAATATCCCAGGGATTGCCTTTTCTATAGTAAATTATTCAAAAACTAATTTTCAACTGTCACAAATTTTAATTGCGCCAGGGATTGCCTTTTATATAGTAAATTATTCAAAAACTAATTTTATACTGTCGCAAATTTTAATTACGCCAGGGATTGCCTTTTCTACAGTAAATTATTCAAAAAATAATTTTATACTGTCGCAAATTTTAATTGCGCCAGGGATTGCCTTTTCTATAGTAAATTATTCAAAAAATAATTTTATACTGTCGCAAATTTTAATTGCGCCAGGGATTGCCTTTTCTATAGTAAATTATTCAAAAAATAATTTTATACTGTCGCAAATTTTATGTGCGCCAGGGATTGCCTTTTCTATAGTAAATTATTCAAAAAATAATTTTCAACTGTCACAAATTTTAATTGCGCCAGGGATTGCCTTTTCTATAGTAAATTATTCAAAAACTAATTTTCTACTGTCGCAAATTTTAAATATCCCAGGGATTGCCTTTTCTATAGTAAATTATTCAAAAAATAATTTTATACTGTCGCAAATTTTAATTGCGCCAGGGATTGCCTTTTCTATAGTAAATTATTCAAAAACTAATTTTATACTGTCGCAAATTTTATGTGCGCCAGGGATTGCCTTTTCTATAGTAAATTATTCAAAAAATAATTTTATACTGTCGCAAATTTTAATTGCGCCAGGGATTGCCTTTTCTATAGTAAATTATTCAAAAAATAATTTTCAACTGTCGCAAATTTTAAATATCCCAGGGATTGCCTTTTCTATAGTAAATTATTCAAAAAATAATTTTATACTGTCGCAAATTTTAATTGCGCCAGGGATTGCCTTTTCTACAGTAAATTATTCAAAAAATAATTTTATACTGTCACAAATTTTAATTGCGCCAGGGATTGCCTTTTCTATAGTAAATTATTCAAAAAATAATTTTATACTGTCGCAAATTTTATGTGCGCCAGGGATTGCCTTTTCTATAGTAAATTATTCAAAAAATAATTTTATACTGTCGCAAATTTTAATTGCGCCAGGGATTGCCTTTTCTATAGTAAATTATTCAAAAAATAATTTTATACTGTCGCAAATTTTAATTACGCCAGGGATTGCCTTTTCTATAGTAAATTATTCAAAAAATAATTTTATACTGTCGCAAATTTTAATTGCGCCAGGGATTGCCTTTTCTATAGTAAATTATTCAAAAACTAATTTTATACTGTCGCAAATTTTAATTGCGCCAGGGATTGCCTTTTATATAGTAAATTATTCAAAAACTAATTTTATACTGTCGCAAATTTTAAATATCCCAGGGATTGCCTTTTATATAGTAAATTATTCAAAAAATAATTTTATACTGTCGCAAATTTTAAATATCCCAGGGATTGCCTTTTCTATAGTAAATTATTCAAAAACTAATTTTATACTGTCGCAAATTTTAAATATCCCAGGGATTGCCTTTTCTATAGTAAATTATTCAAAAAATAATTTTATACTGTCACAAATTTTAATTGCGCCAGGGATTGCCTTTTCTATAGTAAATTATTCAAAAACTAATTTTATACTGTCGCAAATTTTAAATATCCCAGGGATTGCCTTTTATATAGTAAATTTTTCAAAAACTAATTTTATACTGTCGCAAATTTTAATTGCGCCAGGGATTGCCTTTTCTATAGTAAATTTTTCAAAAACTAATTTTATACTGTCGCAAATTTTATGTGCGCCAGGGATTGCCTTTTCTATAGTAAATTATTCAAAAAATAATTTTCAACTGTCGCAAATTTTATGTGCGCCAGGGATTGCCTTTTCTATAGTAAATTATTCAAAAACTAATTTTATACTGTCGCAAATTTTAATTGCGCCAGGGATTGCCTTTTATATAGTAAATTATTCAAAAACTAATTTTATACTGTCGCAAATTTTATGTGCGCCAGGGATTGCCTTTTATATAGTAAATTATTCAAAAAATAATTTTATACTGTCGCAAATTTTAAATATCCCAGGGATTGCCTTTTCTATAGTAAATTATTCAAAAAATAATTTTATACTGTCGCAAATTTTAATTGCGCCAGGGATTGCCTTTTCTATAGTAAATTATTCAAAAAATAATTTTATACTGTCGCAAATTTTATGTGCGCCAGGGATTGCCTTTTCTATAGTAAATTATTCAAAAAATAATTTTATACTGTCGCAAATTTTAATTGCGCCAGGGATTGCCTTTTCTATAGTAAATTATTCAAAAAATAATTTTCAACTGTCGCAAATTTTAAATATCCCAGGGATTGCCTTTTCTATAGTAAATTATTCAAAAAATAATTTTATACTGTCGCAAATTTTAATTGCGCCAGGGATTGCCTTTTCTATAGTAAATTATTCAAAAAATAATTTTATACTGTCGCAAATTTTAATTGCGCCAGGGATTGCCTTTTCTATAGTAAATTATTCAAAAAATAATTTTCAACTGTCGCAAATTTTAAATATCCCAGGGATTGCCTTTTCTACAGTAAATTATTCAAAAAATAATTTTATACTGTCGCAAATTTTAATTGCGCCAGGGATTGCCTTTTCTATAGTAAATTATTCAAAAAATAATTTTATACTGTCGCAAATTTTATGTACGCCAGGGATTGCCTTTTCTATAGTAAATTATTCAAAAAATAATTTTATACTGTCGCAAATTTTAATTGCGCCAGGGATTGCCTTTTCTATAGTAAATTATTCAAAAAATAATTTTCAACTGTCGCAAATTTTAAATATCCCAGGGATTGCCTTTTCTATAGTAAATTATTCAAAAAATAATTTTATACTGTCGCAAATTTTAATTGCGCCAGGGATTGCCTTTTCTATAGTAAATTATTCAAAAAATAATTTTCAACTGTCACAAATTTTAATTGCGCCAGGGATTGCCTTTTATATAGTAAATTATTCAAAAACTAATTTTATACTGTCACAAATTTTATGTGCGCCAGGGATTGCCTTTTCTATAGTAAATTATTCAAAAACTAATTTTATACTGTCGCAAATTTTAATTGCGCCAGGGATTGCCTTTTCTATAGTAAATTATTCAAAAAATAATTTTCAACTGTCGCAAATTTTAAATATCCCAGGGATTGCCTTTTCTATAGTAAATTATTCAAAAAATAATTTTATACTGTCACAAATTTTATGTGCGCCAGGGATTGCATTTTCTATAGTAAATTATTCAAAAACTAATTTTATACTGTCGCAAATTTTAATTGCGCCAGGGATTGCCTTTTCTATAGTAAATTATTCAAAAAATAATTTTATACTGTCGCAAATTTTATGTGCGCCAGGGATTGCCTTTTCTATAGTAAATTATTCAAAAAATAATTTTATACTGTCGCAAATTTTAATTGCGCCAGGGATTGCCTTTTCTATAGTAAATTATTCAAAAAATAATTTTCAACTGTCGCAAATTTTAAATATCCCAGGGATTGCCTTTTCTATAGTAAATTATTCAAAAAATAATTTTATACTGTCGCAAATTTTAATTGCGCCAGGGATTGCCTTTTCTATAGTAAATTATTCAAAAAATAATTTTATACTGTCGCAAATTTTAATTGCGCCAGGGATTGCCTTTTCTATAGTAAATTATTCAAAAAATAATTTTCAACTGTCGCAAATTTTAAATATCCCAGGGATTGCCTTTTCTACAGTAAATTATTCAAAAAATAATTTTATACTGTCGCAAATTTTAATTGCGCCAGGGATTGCCTTTTCTATAGTAAATTATTCAAAAAATAATTTTATACTGTCGCAAATTTTATGTGCGCCAGGGATTGCCTTTTATATAGTAAATTATTCAAAAAATAATTTTATACTGTCGCAAATTTTAATTGCGCCAGGGATTGCCTTTTCTATAGTAAATTATTCAAAAAATAATTTTCAACTGTCGCAAATTTTAAATATCCCAGGGATTGCCTTTTCTATAGTAAATTATTCAAAAAATAATTTTATACTGTCGCAAATTTTAATTGCGCCAGGGATTGCCTTTTCTATAGTAAATTATTCAAAAAATAATTTTATACTGTCGCAAATTTTAAATATCCCAGGGATTGCCTTTTCTATAGTAAATTATTCAAAAACTAATTTTCAACTGTCACAAATTTTAATTGCGCCAGGGATTGCCTTTTCTATAGTAAATTATTCAAAAACTAATTTTATACTGTCACAAATTTTATGTGCGCCAGGGATTGCCTTTTCTATAGTAAATTATTCAAAAAATAATTTTATACTGTCGCAAATTTTAATTGCGCCAGGGATTGCCTTTTCTATAGTAAATTATTCAAAAAATAATTTTATACTGTCGCAAATTTTAAATATCCCAGGGATTGCCTTTTCTATAGTAAATTATTCAAAAACTAATTTTATACTGTCGCAAATTTTATGTGCGCCAGGGATTGCCTTTTCTATAGTAAATTTTTCAAAAACTAATTTTATACTGTCGCAAATTTTATGTGCGCCAGGGATTGCCTTTTCTATAGTAAATTATTCAAAAAATAATTTTCAACTGTCGCAAATTTTAAATATCCCAGGGATTGCCTTTTCTATAGTAAATTATTCAAAAAATAATTTTATACTGTCGCAAATTTTATGTGCGCCAGGGATTGCCTTTTATATAGTAAATTATTCCAAAAATTATTTTTGTACTGTCGGAAATTTTAATTGCGCCAGGGATTGCCTTTTCTATAGTGAATTATTCAAAAAATAATTTTCAACTGTCGCAAATTTTAAATATCCCAGGGATTGCCTTTTCTATAGTAAATTATTCAAAAAATAATTTTATACTGTCGCAAATTTTAATTGCGCCAGGGATTGCCTTTTCTATAGTAAATTATTCAAAAAATAATTTTATACTGTCGCAAATTTTAAATATCCCAGGGATTGCCTTTTCTATAGTAAATTATTCAAAAACTAATTTTATACTGTCACAAATTTTATGTGCGCCAGGGATTGCCTTTTCTATAGTAAATTATTCAAAAACTAATTTTATACTGTCGCAAATTTTAATTGCGCCAGGGATTGCCTTTTCTATAGTAAATTATTCAAAAAATAATTTTCAACTGTCGCAAATTTTAAATATCCCAGGGATTGCCTTTTCTATAGTAAATTATTCAAAAAATAATTTTATACTGTCACAAATTTTATGTGCGCCAGGGATTGCCTTTTCTATAGTAAATTATTCAAAAACTAATTTTATACTGTCGCAAATTTTAATTGCGCCAGGGATTGCCTTTTCTATAGTAAATTATTCAAAAAATAATTTTATACTGTCGCAAATTTTATGTGCGCCAGGGATTGCCTTTTCTATAGTAAATTATTCAAAAAATAATTTTATACTGTCGCAAATTTTAATTGCGCCAGGGATTGCCTTTTCTATAGTAAATTATTCAAAAAATAATTTTCAACTGTCGCAAATTTTAAATATCCCAGGGATTGCCTTTTCTATAGTAAATTATTCAAAAAATAATTTTATACTGTCGCAAATTTTAATTGCGCCAGGGATTGCCTTTTCTATAGTAAATTATTCAAAAAATAATTTTATACTGTCGCAAATTTTAATTGCGCCAGGGATTGCCTTTTCTATAGTAAATTATTCAAAAAATAATTTTCAACTGTCGCAAATTTTAAATATCCCAGGGATTGCCTTTTCTACAGTAAATTATTCAAAAAATAATTTTATACTGTCGCAAATTTTAATTGCGCCAGGGATTGCCTTTTCTATAGTAAATTATTCAAAAAATAATTTTATACTGTCGCAAATTTTATGTGCGCCAGGGATTGCCTTTTATATAGTAAATTATTCAAAAAATAATTTTATACTGTCGCAAATTTTAATTGCGCCAGGGATTGCCTTTTCTATAGTAAATTATTCAAAAAATAATTTTCAACTGTCGCAAATTTTAAATATCCCAGGGATTGCCTTTTCTATAGTAAATTATTCAAAAAATAATTTTATACTGTCGCAAATTTTAATTGCGCCAGGGATTGCCTTTTCTATAGTAAATTATTCAAAAAATAATTTTATACTGTCGCAAATTTTAAATATCCCAGGGATTGCCTTTTCTATAGTAAATTATTCAAAAACTAATTTTCAACTATACTATAGAAAAGGCAATCCCTGGCGCACATAAAATTTGTGACAGTATAAAATTATTTTTTGAATAATTTACTGTAGAAAAGGCAATCCCTGGCGCAATTAAAATTTGCGACAGTATAAAATTAGTTTTTGAATAATTTACTATATAAAAGGCAATCCCTGGCGCAATTAAAATTTGTGACAGTTGAAAATTATTTTTTGAATAATTTACTATATAAAAGGCAATCCCTGGCGCAATTAAAATTTGTGACAGTATAAAATTAGTTTTTGAAAAATTTACTGTAGAAAAGGCAATCCCTGGCGCAATTAAAATTTGTGACAGTTGAAAATTATTTTTTGAATAATTTACTATAGAAAAGGCAATCCCTGGCGCAATTAAAATTTGCGACAGTATAAAATTAGTTTTTGAATAATTTACTATATAAAAGGCAATCCCTGGCGTAATTAAAATTTGCGACAGTATAAAATTATTTTTTGAATAATTTACTATAGAAAAGGCAATCCCTGGGATATTTAAAAATTGCGACAGTATAAAATTATTTTTTGAATAATTTACTATAGAAAAGGCAATCCCTGGCGCAATTAAAATTTGCGACAGTATAAAATTAGTTTTTGAATAATTTACTATATAAAAGGCAATCCCTGGCGCACATAAAATTTGCGACAGTATAAAATTAGTTTTTGAAAAATTTACTATAGAAAAGGCAATCCCTGGCGCAATTAAAATTTGTGACAGTTGAAAATTATTTTTTGAATAATTTACTATAGAAAAGGCAATCCCTGGGATATTTAAAATTTGCGACAGTATAAAATTAGTTTTTGAATAATTTACTGTAGAAAAGGCAATCCCTGGGATATTTAAAATTTGCCTTTTATATAGTAAATTATTCAAAAAATAATTTTATACTGTCGCAAATTTTAATTACGCCAGGGATTGCCTTTTATATAGTAAATTTTTCAAAAACTAATTTTATACTGTCGCAAATTTTATGTGCGCCAGGGATTGCCTTTTCTATAGTAAATTATTCAAAAAATAATTTTATACTGTCGCAAATTTTAATTGCGCCAGGGATTGCCTTTTCTATAGTAAATTATTCAAAAAATAATTTTCAACTGTCGCAAATTTTAAATATCCCAGGGATTGCCTTTTCTATAGTAAATTATTCAAAAAATAATTTTATACTGTCGCAAATTTTAATTGCGCCAGGGATTGCCTTTTCTATAGTAAATTATTCAAAAAATAATTTTATACTGTCGCAAATTTTAATTGCGCCAGGGATTGCCTTTTCTATAGTAAATTATTCAAAAAATAATTTTCAACTGTCGCAAATTTTAAATATCCCAGGGATTGCCTTTTCTACAGTAAATTATTCAAAAAATAATTTTATACTGTCGCAAATTTTAATTGCGCCAGGGATTGCCTTTTCTATAGTAAATTATTCAAAAAATAATTTTATACTGTCGCAAATTTTATGTGCGCCAGGGATTGCCTTTTATATAGTAAATTATTCAAAAAATAATTTTATACTGTCGCAAATTTTAATTGCGCCAGGGATTGCCTTTTCTATAGTAAATTATTCAAAAAATAATTTTCAACTGTCGCAAATTTTAAATATCCCAGGGATTGCCTTTTCTATAGTAAATTATTCAAAAAATAATTTTATACTGTCGCAAATTTTAATTGCGCCAGGGATTGCCTTTTCTATAGTAAATTATTCAAAAAATAATTTTATACTGTCGCAAATTTTAAATATCCCAGGGATTGCCTTTTCTATAGTAAATTATTCAAAAACTAATTTTCAACTGTCACAAATTTTAATTGCGCCAGGGATTGCCCTTTCTATAGTAAATTATTCAAAAACTAATTTTATACTGTCACAAATTTTATGTGCGCCAGGGATTGCCTTTTCTATAGTAAATTATTCAAAAAATAATTTTATACTCTCGCAAATTTTAATTGCGCCAGGGATTGCCTTTTCTATAGTAAATTATTCAAAAAATAATTTTATACTGTCGCAAATTTTAAATATCCCAGGGATTGCCTTTTCTATAGTAAATTATTCAAAAACTAATTTTATACTGTCGCAAATTTTATGTGCGCCAGGGATTGCCTTTTCTATAGTAAATTATTCAAAAAATAATTTTCAACTGTCACAAATTTTAATTGCGCCAGGGATTGCCTTTTCTATAGTAAATTATTCAAAAAATAATTTTCAACTGTCACAAATTTTAATTGCGCCAGGGATTGCCTTTTCTATAGTAAATTATTCAAAAAATAATTTTATACTGTCGCAAATTTTAATTGCGCCAGGGATTGCCTTTTATATAGTAAATTATTCAAAAATAATTTTCAACTGTCACAAATTTTAATTGCGCCAGGGATTGCCTTTTATATAGTAAATTATTCAAAAACTAATTTTATACTGTCGCAAATTTTAATTGCGCCAGGGATTGCCTTTTCTACAGTAAATTATTCAAAAAATAATTTTATACTGTCACAAATTTTATGTGCGCCAGGGATTGCCTTTTCTATAGTAAATTATTCAAAAACTAATTTTATACTGTCGCAAATTTTAATTGCGCCAGGGATTGCCTTTAATATAGTAAATTATTCAAAAACTAATTTTATACTGTCGCAAATTTTAATTGCGCCAGGGATTGCCTTTTCTATAGTATATTATTCAAAAAATAATTTTATACTGTCGCAAATTTTAATTGCGCCAGGGATTGCCTTTTCTATAGTAAATTATTCAAAAAATAATTTTCAACTGTCACAAATTTTAATTGCGCCAGGGATTGCCTTTTCTACAGTAAATTTTTCAAAAACTAATTTTATACTGTCGCAAATTTTAATTGCGCCAGGGATTGCCTTTTCTATAGTAAATTATTCAAAAAATAATTTTCAACTGTCACAAATTTTAATTGCGCCAGGGATTGCCTTTTCTATAGTAAATTATTCAAAAACTAATTTTCTACTGTCGCAAATTTTAAATATCCCAGGGATTGCCTTTTCTATAGTAAATTATTCAAAAACTAATTTTCTACTGTCGCAAATTTTAAATATCCCAGGGATTGCCTTTTCTATAGTAAATTATTCAAAAAATAATTTTCAACTGTCACAAATTTTAATTGCGCCAGGGATTGCCTTTTCTATAGTAAATTATTCAAAAACTAATTTTCTACTGTCGCAAATTTTAATTACGCCAGGGATTGCCTTTTCTATAGTAAATTATTCAAAAAATAATTTTCAACTGTCACAAATTTTAATTGCGCCAGGGATTGCCTTTTCTATAGTAAATTATTCAAAAAATAATTTTCAACTGTCACAAATTTTAATTGCGCCAGGGATTGCCTTTTCTATAGTAAATTATTCAAAAAATAATTTTATACTGTCGCAAATTTTAATTGCGCCAGGGATTGCCTTTTATATAGTAAATTTTTCAAAAACTAATTTTCAACTGTCGCAAATTTTAATTGCGCCAGGGATTGCCTTTTATATAGTAAATTATTCAAAAACTAATTTTATACTGTCGCAAATTTTAATTGCGCCAGGGATTGCCTTTTCTACAGTAAATTATTCAAAAAATAATTTTATACTGTCACAAATTTTATGTGCGCCAGGGATTGCCTTTTCTATAGTAAATTATTCAAAAACTAATTTTATACTGTCGCAAATTTTAATTGCGCCAGGGATTGCCTTTTCTATAGTAAATTATTCAAAAAATAATTTTCAACTGTCACAAATTTTAATTGCGCCAGGGATTGCCTTTTCTATAGTAAATTATTCAAAAAATAATTTTCAACTGTCACAAATTTTAATTGCGCCAGGGATTGCCTTTTCTACAGTAAATTATTCAAAAACTAATTTTCTACTGTCGCAAATTTTAATTGCGCCAGGGATTGCCTTTTCTATAGTAAATTATTCAAAAAATAATTTTCAACTGTCACAAATTTTAATTGCGCCAGGGATTGCCTTTTCTATAGTAAATTATTCAAAAAATAATTTTCAACTGTCGCAAATTTTAAATATCCCAGGGATTGCCTTTTCTATAGTAAATTATTCAAAAAATAATTTTCAACTGTCACAAATTTTAATTGCGCCAGGGATTGCCTTTTCTATAGTAAATTATTCAAAAAATAATTTTCAACTGTCACAAATTTTAATTGCGCCAGGGATTGCCTTTTCTATAGTAAATTATTCAAAAAATAATTTTATACTGTCACAAATTTTAATTGCGCCAGGGATTGCCTTTTATATAGTAAATTATTCAAAAACTAATTTTATACTGTCGCAAATTTTAATTGCGCCAGGGATTGCCTTTTCTACAGTAAATTATTCAAAAAATAATTTTATACTGTCACAAATTTTATGTGCGCCAGGGATTGCCTTTTCTATAGTAAATTATTCAAAAACTAATTTTATACTGTCGCAAATTTTAATTGCGCCAGGGATTGCCTTTTCTATAGTAAATTATTCAAAAAATAATTTTCAACTGTCACAAATTTTAATTGCGCCAGGGATTGCCTTTTCTATAGTAAATTATTCAAAAAATAATTTTCAACTGTCACAAATTTTAATTGCGCCAGGGATTGCCTTTTCTACAGTAAATTATTCAAAAACTAATTTTCTACTGTCGCAAATTTTAATTACGCCAGGGATTGCCTTTTCTATAGTAAATTATTCAAAAAATAATTTTCAACTGTCACAAATTTTAATTGCGCCAGGGATTGCCTTTTCTATAGTAAATTATTCAAAAAATAATTTTCAACTGTCACAAATTTTAATTGCGCCAGGGATTGCCTTTTCTATAGTAAATTATTCAAAAAATAATTTTATACTGTCGCAAATTTTAATTGCGCCAGGGATTGCCTTTTCTATAGTAAATTATTCAAAAAATAATTTTCAACTGTCACAAATTTTAATTGCGCCAGGGATTGCCTTTTCTATAGTAAATTATTCAAAAAATAATTTTCAACTGTCGCAAATTTTAAATATCCCAGGGATTGCCTTTTCTATAGTAAATTATTCAAAAAATAATTTTCAACTGTCACAAATTTTAATTGCGCCAGGGATTGCCTTTTCTATAGTAAATTATTCAAAAACTAATTTTCTACTGTCGCAAATTTTAATTACGCCAGGGATTGCCTTTTCTATAGTAAATTATTCAAAAAATAATTTTCAACTGTCACAAATTTTAATTGCGCCAGGGATTGCCTTTTCTATAGTAAATTATTCAAAAAATAATTTTCAACTGTCACAAATTTTAATTACGCCAGGGATTGCCTTTTCTATAGTAAATTATTCAAAAAATAATTTTCAACTGTCACAAATTTTAATTGCGCCAGGGATTGCCTTTTCTATAGTAAATTATTCAAAAAATAATTTTCAACTGTCACAAATTTTAATTGCGCCAGGGATTGCCTTTTCTATAGTAAATTATTCAAAAACTAATTTTCTACTGTCGCAAATTTTAATTACGCCAGGGATTGCCTTTTCTATAGTAAATTATTCAAAAAATAATTTTCAACTGTCACAAATTTTAATTGCGCCAGGGATTGCCTTTTCTATAGTAAATTATTCAAAAACTAATTTTCTACTGTCGCAAATTTTAATTACGCCAGGGATTGCCTTTTCTATAGTAAATTATTCAAAAAATAATTTTCAACTGTCACAAATTTTAATTGCGCCAGGGATTGCCTTTTCTATAGTAAATTATTCAAAAACTAATTTTCTACTGTCGCAAATTTTAATTACGCCAGGGATTGCCTTTTCTATAGTAAATTATTCAAAAAATAATTTTCAACTGTCACAAATTTTAATTGCGCCAGGGATTGCCTTTTCTATAGTAAATTATTAAAAAAATAATTTTCAACTGTCACAAATTTTAATTGCGCCAGGGATTGCCTTTTCTATAGTAAATTATTCAAAAAATAATTTTATACTGTCGCAAATTTTAATTGCGCCAGGGATTGCCTTTTCTATAGTAAATTATTCAAAAAATAATTTTCAACTATCACAAATTTTAATTGCGCCAGGGATTGCCTTTTCTATAGTAAATTATTCAAAAAATAATTTTCAACTGTCGCAAATTTTAATTGCGCCAGGGATTGCCTTTTATATAGTAAATTATTCAAAAACTAATTTTATACTGTCGCAAATTTTAATTACGCCAGGGATTGCCTTTTCTATAGTAAATTATTCAAAAACTAATTTTCTACTGTCGCAAATTTTAATTACGCCAGGGATTGCCTTTTCTATAGTAAATTATTCAAAAAATAATTTTCAACTGTCACAAATTTTAATTGCGCCAGGGATTGCCTTTTCTATAGTAAATTATTCAAAAAATAATTTTCAACTGTCACAAATTTTAATTGCGCCAGGGATTGCCTTTTCTATAGTAAATTATTCAAAAAATAATTTTCAACTGTCACAAATTTTAATTGCGCCAGGGATTGCCTTTTCTATAGTAAATTATTCAAAAAATAATTTTCAACTGTCACAAATTTTAATTGCGCCAGGGATTGCCTTTTCTATAGTAAATTATTCAAAAAATAATTTTCAACTGTCGCAAATTTTAAATATCCCAGGGATTGCCTTTTCTATAGTAAATTCTTCAAAAAATAATTTTCAACTGTCACAAATTTTAATTGCGCCAGGGATTACCTTTTCTATAGTAAATTATTCAAAAAATAATTTTCAACTGTCACAAATTTTAATTGCGCCAGGGATTGCCTTTTCTATAGTAAATTATTCAAAAACTAATTTTATACTGTCGCAAATTTTAAATATCCCAGGGATTGCCTTTTCTATAGTAAATTATTCAAAAACTAATTTTATACTGTCGCAAATTTTAAATATCCCAGGGATTGCCTTTTCTATAGTAAATTATTCAAAAAATAATTTTATACTGTCGCAAATTTTAATTGCGCCGGGGATTGCCTTTTATATAGTAAATTATTCAAAAAATAATTTTATACTGTCGCAAATTTTAAATATCCCAGGGATTGCCTTTTCTATAGTAAATTATTCAAAAACTAATTTTATACTGTCGCAAATTTTAATTGCGCCAGGGATTGCCTTTTCTATAGTAAATTATTCAAAAACTAATTTTATACTGTCGCAAATTTTAAATATCCCAGGGATTGCCTTTTCTATAGTAAATTATTCAAAAAATAATTTTATACTGTCGCAAATTTTAATTGCGCCAGGGATTGCCTTTTCTATAGTAAATTATTCAAAAAATAATTTTCTACTGTCGCAAATTTTAAATATCCCAGGGATTGCCTTTTATACAGTAAATTATTCAAAAAATAATTTTATACTGTCGCAAATTTTATGTGCGCCAGGGATTGCCTTTTCTACAGTAAATTATTCAAAAAATAATTTTATACTGTCACAAATTTTAATTGCGCCAGGGATTGCCTTTTCTATAGTAAATTATTCAAAAACTAATTTTATACTGTCGCAAATTTTAATTGCGCCAGGGATTGCCTTGTCTATAGTAAATTATTCAAAAAATAATTTTCAATTGTCACAAATTTTAATTGCGCCAGGGATTGCCTTTTATATAGTAAATTATTCAAAAAATAATTTTCAACTGTCACAAATTTTAATTGCGCCAGGGATTGCCTTTTCTATAGTAAATTTTTCAAAAACTAATTTTATACTGTCGCAAATTTTATGTGCGCCAGGGATTGCCTTTTATATAGTAAATTATTCAAAAACTAATTTTATACTGTCGCAAATTTTAAATATCCCAGGGATTGCCTTTTCTATAGTAAATTATTCAAAAACTAATTTTATACTGTCGCAAATTTTAATTGCGCCAGGGATTGCCTTTTCTATAGTAAATTATTCAAAAACTAATTTTATACTGTCGCAAATTTTATGTGCGCCAGGGATTGCCTTTTCTATAGTAAATTATTCAAAAAATAATTTTCTACTGTCGCAAATTTTAATTGCGCCAGGGATTGCCTTTTCTATAGTAAATTATTCAAAAACTAATTTTATACTGTCGCAAATTTTATGTGCACCAGGGATTGACTTTTCTATAGTAAATTATTCAAAAAATAATTTTCAACTGTCACAAATTTTAATTGCGCCAGGGATTGCCTTTTCTACAGTAAATTTTTCAAAAAATAATTTTATACTGTCGCAAATTTTAATTGCGCCAGGGATTGCCTTTTCTATAGTAAATTATTCAAAAAATAATTTTCTACTGTCGCAAATTTTAATTGCGCCAGGGATTGCCTTTTCTATAGTAAATTATTCAAAAAATAATTTTATACTGTCGCAAATTTTAATTGCGCCAGGGATTGCCTTTTCTATAGTAAATTATTCAAAAACTAATTTTCTACTGTCGCAAATTTTAATTGCGCCAGGGATTGCCTTTTCTATAGTAAATTATTCAAAAAATAATTTTATACTGTCACAAATTTTAATTGCGCCAGGGATTGCCTTTTCTATAGTAAATTATTCAAAAACTAATTTTATACTGTCGCAAATTTTATGTGCGCCAGGGATTGCCTTTTCTATAGTAAATTATTCAAAAAATAATTTTCTACTGTCGCAAATTTTAATTGCGCCAGGGATTGCCTTTTCTATAGTAAATTATTCAAAAACTAATTTTATACTGTCGCAAATTTTATGTGCGCCAGGGATTGACTTTTCTATAGTAAATTATTCAAAAAATAATTTTCAACTGTCACAAATTTTAATTGCGCCAGGGATTGCCTTTTCTACAGTAAAATTTTCAAAAAATAATTTTATACTGTCGCAAATTTTAATTGCGCCAGGGATTGCCTTTTCTATAGTAAATTATTCAAAAAATAATTTTCTACTGTCGCAAATTTTAATTGCGCCAGGGATTGCCTTTTCTATAGTAAATTATTCAAAAAATAATTTTCTACTGTCGCAAATTTTAATTGCGCCAGGGATTGACTTTTCTACAGTAAATTATTCAAAAAATAATTTTATACTGTCGCAAATTTTAATTGCGCCAGGGATTGCCTTTTCTATAGTAAATTATTCAAAAAATAATTTTCTACTGTCGCAAATTTTAAATATCCCAGGGATTGCCTTTTATACAGTAAATTATTCAAAAAATAATTTTATACTGTCGCAAATTTTATGTGCGCCAGGGATTGCCTTTTCTACAGTAAATTATTCAAAAAATAATTTTATACTGTCACAAATTTTAATTGCGCCAGGGATTGCCTTTTCTATAGTAAATTATTCAAAAAATAATTTTATACTGTCGCAAATTTTAAATATCCCAGGGATTGCCTTTTCTATAGTAAATTATTCAAAAACTAATTTTATACTGTCGCAAATTTTAATTGCGCCAGGGATTGCCTTTTATATAGTAAATTATTCAAAAAATAATTTTCAACTGTCACAAATTTTAATTGCGCCAGGGATTGCCTTTTCTATAGTAAATTTTTCAAAAAATAATTTTCAACTGTCGCAAATTTTATGTGCGCCAGGGATTGCCTTTTATATAGTAAATTATTCTAAAACTAATTTTATACTGTCGCAAATTTTAAATATCCCAGGGATTGCCTTTTCTATAGTAAATTATTCAAAAAATAATTTTCAACTGTCACAAATTTTAATTGCGCCAGGGATTGCCTTTTCTATAGTAAATTATTCAAAAAATAATTTTCAACTGTCACAAATTTTATGTGCGCCAGGGATTGCCTTTTATATAGTAAATTATTCAAAAACTAATTTTATACTGTCGCAAATTTTAAATATCCCAGGGATTGCCTTTTCTATAGTAAATTATTCAAAAAATAATTTTATACTGTCGCAAATTTTAATTGCGCCAGGGATTGCCTTTTCTATAGTAAATTATTCAAAAAATAATTTTCAACTGTCACAAATTTTAATTACGCCAGGGATTGCCTTTTCTACAGTAAATTATTCAAAAAATAATTTTATACTGTCGCAAATTTTAAATATCCCAGGGATTGCCTTTTCTACAGTAAATTATTCAAAAAATAATTTTATACTGTCACAAATTTTATGTGCGCCAGGGATTGCCTTTTCTATAGTAAATTATTCAAAAACTAATTTTATACTGTCGCAAATTTTAATTGCGCCAGGGATTGCCTTTTATATAGTAAATTATTCAAAAAATAATTTTCAACTGTCACAAATTTTAATTGCGCCAGGGATTGCCTTTTCTATAGTAAATTTTTCAAAAACTAATTTTATACTGTCGCAAATTTTATGTGCGCCAGGGATTGCCTTTTATATAGTAAATTATTCAAAAACTAATTTTATACTGTCGCAAATTTTAAATATCCCAGGGATTGCCTTTTCTATAGTAAATTATTCAAAAAATAATTTTCAACTGTCACAAATTTTAATTGCGCCAGGGATTGCCTTTTCTATAGTAAATTATTCAAAAAATAATTTTCAACTGTCACAAATTTTATGTGCGCCAGGGATTGCCTTTTATATAGTAAATTATTCAAAAACTAATTTTATACTGTCGCAAATTTTAAATATCCCAGGGATTGCCTTTTCTATAGTAAATTATTCAAAAACTAATTTTCAACTGTCGCAAATTTTAATTGCGCCAGGGATTGCCTTTTCTACAGTAAATTATTCAAAAACTAATTTTATACTGTCGCAAATTTTATGTGCGCCAGGGATTGCCTTTTCTATAGTAAATTATTCAAAAACTAATTTTATACTGTCGCAAATTTTAATTACGCCAGGGATTGCCTTTTATATAGTAAATTTTTCAAAAACTAATTTTTTACTGTCGCAAATTTTAATTGCGCCAGGGATTGCCTTTTCTATAGTAAATTATTCAAAAAATAATTTTCAACTGTCACAAATTTTAATTGCGCCAGGGATTGCCTTTTCTATAGTAAATTTTTCAAAAACTAATTTTATACTGTCGCAAATTTTAATTGCGCCAGGGATTGCCTTATAGTAAATTATTCAAAAAATAATTTACTATAGAAAAGGCAATCCCTGGGATATTTAAAATTTGTGACAGTTGAAAATTAGTTTTTGAATAATTTACTGTAGAAAAGGCAATCCCTGGCGCAATTAAAATTTGCGACAGTATAAAATTATTTTTTGAATAATTTACTGTAGAAAAGGCAATCCCTGGCGTAATTAAAATTTGCGACTGTATAAAATTAGTTTTTGAATAATTTACTATATAAAAGGCAATCCCTGGCGCAATTAAAATTTGTGACAGTTGAAAATTATTTTTTGAATAATTTACTATATAAAAGGCAATCCCTGGCGCAATTAAAATTTGCGACAGTATAAAATTAGTTTTTGAATAATTTACTATATAAAAGGCAATCCCTGGCGCAATTAAAATTTGCGACAGTATAAAATTAGTTTTTGAATAATTTACTATAGAAAAGGCAATCCCTGGCGCACATAAAATTTGTGACAGTATAAAATTATTTTTTGAATAATTTACTGTAGAAAAGGCAATCCCTGGCGCAATTAAAATTTGCGACAGTATAAAATTAGTTTTTGAATAATTTACTATATAAAAGGCAATCCCTGGCGCAATTAAAATTTGTGACAGTTGAAAATTATTTTTTGAATAATTTACTATATAAAAGGCAATCCCTGGCGCAATTAAAATTTGTGACAGTTGAAAATTAGTTTTTGAATAATTTACTGTAGAAAAGGCAATCCCTGGCGCAATTAAAATTTGCGACAGTATAAAATTATTTTTTGAATAATTTACTGTAGAAAAGGCAATCCCTGGCGTAATTAAAATTTGCGACAGTATAAAATTAGTTTTTGAATAATTTACTATATAAAAGGCAATCCCTGGCGCAATTAAAATTTGCGACAGTATAAAATTAGTTTTTGAATAATTTACTATAGAAAAGGCAATCCCTGGCGCACATAAAATTTGTGACAGTATAAAATTATTTTTTGAATAATTTACTGTAGAAAAGGCAATCCCTGGCGCAATTAAAATTTGCGACAGTAGAAAATTAGTTTTTGAATAATTTACTATAGAAAAGGCAATCCCTGGCGCAATTAAAATTTGCGACAGTTGAAAATTATTTTTTGAATAATTTACTGTATAAAAGGCAATCCCTGGCGCAATTAAAATTTGTGACAGTTGAAAATTATTTTTTGAATAATTTACTGTAGAAAAGGCAATCCCTGGCGCAATTAAAATTTGTGACAGTTGATAATTATTTTTTGAATAATTTACTATAGAAAAGGCAATCCCTGGCGCAATTAAAATTTGCGACAGTATAAAATTAGTTTTTGAAAAATTTACTGTAGAAAAGGCAATCCCTGGCGCAATTAAAATTTGCGACAGTAGAAAATTAGTTTTTGAATAATTTACTATAGAAAAGGCAATCCCTGGCGCAATTAAAATTTGTGACAGTTGAAAATTATTTTTTGAATAATTTACTGTAGAAAAGGCAATCCCTGGCGCAATTAAAATTTGTGACAGTTGAAAATTATTTTTTGAATAATTTACTATAGAAAAGGCAATCCCTGGGATATTTAAAATTTGCGACAGTATAAAATTATTTTTTGAATAATTTACTATAGAAAAGGCAATCCCTGGGATATTTAAAATTTGCGACAGTATAAAATTATTTTTTGAATAATTTACTATAGAAAAGGCAATCCCTGGGATATTTAAAATTTGCGACAGTATAAAATTATTTTTTGAATAATTTACTATAGAAAAGGCAATCCCTGGCGCAATTAAAATTTGCGACAATATAAAATTAGTTTTTGAAAAATTTACTGTAGAAAAGGCAATCCCTGGCGCAATTAAAATTTGTGACAGTTGAAAATTATTTTTTGAATAATTTACTGTAGAAAAGGCAATCCCTGGCGCAATTAAAATTTGTGACAGTTGAAAATTATTTTTTGAATAATTTACTATAGAAAAGGCAATCCCTGGCGCAATTAAAATTTGTGACAGTTGAAAATTATTTTTTGAATAATTTACTGTAGAAAAGGCAATCCCTGGGATATTTAAAATTTGCGACAGTATAAAATTAGTTTTTGAATAATTTACTATAGAAAAGGCAATCCCTGGCGCACATAAAATTTGCGACAGTATAAAATTAGTTTTTGAATAATTTACTATAGAAAAGGCAATCCCTGGGATATTTAAAATTTGCGACAGTATAAAATTATTTTTTGAATAATTTACTATAGAAAAGGCAATCCCTGGGATATTTAAAATTTGCGACAGTATAAAATTATTTTTTGAATAATTTACTATAGAAAAGGCAATCCCTGGGATATTTAAAATTTGCGACAGTTGAAAATTATTTTTTGAATAATTTACTATAGAAAAGGCAATCCCTGGCGCAATTAAAATTTGCGACAGTATAAAATTATTTTTTGAATAATTTACTATAGAAAAGGCAATCCCTGGCGCACATAAAATTTGCGACAGTATAAAATTATTTTTTGAATAATTTACTATAGAAAAGGCAATCCCTGGCGCAATTAAAATTTGTGACAGTATAAAATTATTTTTTGAATAATTTACTATAGAAAAGGCAATCCCTGGCGCAATTAAAATTTGCGACAGTATAAAATTAGTTTTTGAATAATTTACTATAGAAAAGGCAATCCCTGGGATATTTAAAATTTGCGACAGTATAAAATTATTTTTTGAATAATTTACTATAGAAAAGGCAATCCCTGGCGCACATAAAATTTGCGACAGTATAAAATTAGTTTTTGAATAATTTACTATAGAAAAGGCAATCCCTGGGATATTTAAAATTTGCGACAGTATAAAATTATTTTTTGAATAATTTACTATAGAAAAGGCAATCCCTGGGATATTTAAAATTTGCGACAGTATAAAATTATTTTTTGAATAATTTACTATAGAAAAGGCAATCCCTGGGATATTTAAAATTTGCGACAGTTGAAAATTATTTTTTGAATAATTTACTATAGAAAAGGCAATCCCTGGCGCAATTAAAATTTGCGACAGTATAAAATTATTTTTTGAATAATTTACTATAGAAAAGGCAATCCCTGGCGCACATAAAATTTGCGACAGTATAAAATTATTTTTTGAATAATTTACTGTAGAAAAGGCAATCCCTGGGATATTTAAAATTTGCGACAGTATAAAATTAGTTTTTGAATAATTTACTATAGAAAAGGCAATCCCTGGCGCACATAAAATTTGCGACAGTATAAAATTATTTTTTGAATAATTTACTATAGAAAAGGCAATCCCTGGCGCACATAAAATTTGCGACAGTATAAAATTATTTTTTGAATAATTTACTGTAGAAAAGGCAATCCCTGGCGCAATTAAAATTTGTGACAGTTGAAAATTATTTTTTGAATAATTTACTATAGAAAAGGCAATCCCTGGCGCACATAAAATTTGCGACAGTATAAAATTAGTTTTTGAATAATTTACTATAGAAAAGGCAATCCCTGGCGCACATAAAATTTGCGACAGTATAAAATTATTTTTTGAATAATTTACTATAGAAAAGGCAATCCCTGGCGCACATAAAATTTGTGACAGTTGAAAATTATTTTTTGAATAATTTACTATAGAAAAGGCAATCCCTGGCGCAATTAAAATTTGTGACAGTAGAAAATTATTTTTTGAATAATTTACTATAGAAAAGGCAATCCCTGGGATATTTAAAATTTGTGACAGTTGAAAATTATTTTTTGAATAATTTACTATATAAAAGGCAATCCCTGGCGCAATTAAAATTTGCGACAGTAGAAAATTATTTTTTGAATAATTTACTATAGAAAAGGCAATCCCTGGCGCACATAAAATTTGCGACAGTATAAAATTATTTTTTGAATAATTTACTGTAGAAAAGGCAATCCCTGGCGCAATTAAAATTTGCGACAGTATAAAATTAGTTTTTGAATAATTTACTATATAAAAGGCAATCCCTGGCGCACATAAAATTTGCGACAGTATAAAATTATTTTTTGAATAATTTACTGTAGAAAAGGCAATCCCTGGGATATTTAAAATTTGCGACAGTATAAAATTAGTTTTTGAATAATTTACTATAGAAAAGGCAATCCCTGGGATATTTAAAATTTGCGACAGTATAAAATTATTTTTTGAATAATTTACTATATAAAAGGCAATCCCTGGCGCAATTAAAATTTGCGACAGTATAAAATTATTTTTTGAATAATTTACTATAGAAAAGGCAATCCCTGGGATATTTAAAATTTGCGACAGTTGAAAATTATTTTTTGAATAATTTACTGTAGAAAAGGCAATCCCTGGCGTAATTAAAATTTGCGACAGTATAAAATTAGTTTTTGAAAAATTTACTATAGAAAAGGCAATCCCTGGCGTAATTAAAATTTGTGACAGTTGAAAATTATTTTTTGAATAATTTACTGTAGAAAAGGCAATCCCTGGGATATTTAAAATTTGCGACAGTAGAAAATTAGTTTTTGAATAATTTACTATAGAAAAGGCAATCCCTGGCGCAATTAAAATTTGTGACAGTTGAAAATTATTTTTTGAAAAATTTACTATAGAAAAGGCAATCCCTGGCGTAATTAAAATTTGCGACAGTATAAAATTATTTTTTGAATAATTTACTATAGAAAAGGCAATCCCTGGCGCAATTAAAATTTGCGACAGTAGAAAATTATTTTTTGAATAATTTACTGTAGAAAAGGCAATCCCTGGCGTAATTAAAATTTGCGACAGTATAAAATTAGTTTTTGAAAAATTTACTATAGAAAAGGCAATCCCTGGCGCACATAAAATTTGCGACAGTATAAAATTATTTTTTGAATAATTTACTATAGAAAAGGCAATCCCTGGCGCAATTAAAATTTGTGACAGTTGAAAATTATTTTTTGAATAATTTACTATAGAAAAGGCAATCCCTGGCGCAATTAAAATTTGTGACAGTTGAAAATTATTTTTTGAATAATTTACTATAGAAAAGGCAATCCCTGGCGCAATTAAAATTTGCGACAGTATAAAATTATTTTTTGAATAATTTACTATAGAAAAGGCAATCCCTGGCGCAATTAAAATTTGCGACAGTATAAAATTATTTTTTGAATAATTTACTATAGAAAAGGCAATCCCTGGGATATTTAAAATTTGCGACAGTATAAAATTATTTTTTGAATAATTTACTATAGAAAAGGCAATCCCTGGCGCACATAAAATTTGTGACAGTTGAAAATTATTTTTTGAATAATTTACTATAGAAAAGGCAATCCCTGGCGCAATTAAAATTTGTGACAGTTGAAAATTATTTTTTGAATAATTTACTATAGAAAAGGCAATCCCTGGCGCACATAAAATTTGTGACAGTTGAAAATTATTTTTTGAATAATTTACTATAGAAAAGGCAATCCCTGGCGCAATTAAAATTTGCGACAGTAGAAAATTATTTTTTGAATAATTTACTATAGAAAAGGCAATCCCTGGCGCACATAAAATTTGCGACAGTATAAAATTAGTTTTTGAATAATTTACTATAGAAAAGGCAATCCCTGGCGCAATTAAAATTTGTGACAGTTGAAAATTAGTTTTTGAAAAATTTACTATATAAAAGGCAATCCCTGGCGCAATTAAAATTTGCGACAGTATAAAATTAGTTTTTGAAAAATTTACTATAGAAAAGGCAATCCCTGGCGTAATTAAAATTTGTGACAGTTGAAAATTAGTTTTTGAATAATTTACTATAGAAAAGGCAATCCCTGGCGCACATAAAATTTGCGACAGTTGAAAATTATTTTTTGAAAAATTTACTATAGAAAAGGCAATCCCTGGCGCAATTAAAATTTGTGACAGTAGAAAATTAGTTTTTGAATAATTTACTATAGAAAAGGCAATCCCTGGGATATTTAAAATTTGCGACAGTATAAAATTATTTTTTGAATAATTTACTATAGAAAAGGCAATCCCTGGGATATTTAAAATTTGCGACAGTTGAAAATTATTTTTTGAATAATTTACTGTAGAAAAGGCAATCCCTGGCGTAATTAAAATTTGCGACAGTATAAAATTAGTTTTTGAAAAATTTACTATAGAAAAGGCAATCCCTGGCGTAATTAAAATTTGTGACAGTTGAAAATTATTTTTTGAATAATTTACTGTAGAAAAGGCAATCCCTGGGATATTTAAAATTTGCGACAGTAGAAAATTAGTTTTTGAATAATTTACTGTAGAAAAGGCAATCCCTGGCGCACATAAAATTTGCGACAGTAGAAAATTAGTTTTTGAATAATTTACTATAGAAAAGGCAATCCCTGGCGCAATTAAAATTTGTGACAGTTGAAAATTAGTTTTTGAAAAATTTACTATATAAAAGGCAATCCCTGGCGCAATTAAAATTTGCGACAGTATAAAATTAGTTTTTGAAAAATTTACTATAGAAAAGGCAATCCCTGGCGTAATTAAAATTTGTGACAGTATAAAATTATTTTTTGAATAATTTACTATAGAAAAGGCAATCCCTGGCGTAATTAAAATTTGTGACAGTTGAAAATTAGTTTTTGAATAATTTACTATAGAAAAGGCAATCCCTGGGATATTTAAAATTTGCGACAGTATAAAATTATTTTTTGAATAATTTACAATAGAAAAGGCAATCCCTGGCGCAATTAAAATTTGTGACAGTTGAAAATTATTTTTTGAATAATTTACTATAGAAAAGGCAATCCCTGGCGCAATTAAAATTTGTGACAGTTCAAAATTATTTTTTGAATAATTTACTATAGAAAAGGCAATCCCTGGCGCAATTAAAATTTGCGACAGTTGAAAATTATTTTTTGAATAATTTACTATAGAAAAGGCAATCCCTGGGATATTTAAAATTTGCGACAGTATAAAATTATTTTTTGAATAATTTACTATAGAAAAGGCAATCCCTGGGATATTTAAAATTTGCGACAGTATAAAATTAGTTTTTGAATAATTTACTATAGAAAAGGCAATCCCTGGGATATTTAAAATTTGCGACAGTATAAAATTATTTTTTGAATAATTTACTATAGAAAAGGCAATCCCTGGCGCACATAAAATTTGCGACAGTATAAAATTATTTTTTGAATAATTTACTATAGAAAAGGCAATCCCTGGCGCAATTAAAATTTGTGACAGTTGAAAATTATTTTTTGAATAATTTACTATAGAAAAGGCAATCCCTGGCGCACATAAAATTTGCGACAGTATAAAATTAGTTTTTGAATAATTTACTGTAGAAAAGGCAATCCCTGGGATATTTAAAATTTGCGACAGTAGAAAATTAGTTTTTGAATAATTTACTGTAGAAAAGGCAATCCCTGGCGCACATAAAATTTGCGACAGTATAAAATTAGTTTTTGAATAATTTACTGTAGAAAAGGCAATCCCTGGCGCAATTAAAATTTGTGACAGTTGAAAATTATTTTTTGAATAATTTACTATAGAAAAGGCAATCCCTGGCGCAATTAAAATTTGTGACAGTTGAAAATTAGTTTTTGAAAAATTTACTATATAAAAGGCAATCCCTGGCGTAATTAAAATTTGCGACAGTAGAAAATTATTTTTTGAATAATTTACTATAGAAAAGGCAATCCCTGGGATATTTAAAATTTGCGACAGTATAAAATTAGTTTTTGAATAATTTACTATAGAAAAGGCAATCCCTGGCGCACATAAAATTTGTGACAGTTGAAAATTATTTTTTGAATAATTTACTATAGAAAAGGCAATCCCTGGCGCAATTAAAATTTGTGACAGTTGAAAATAATTTTTTGAATAATTTACTATAGAAAAGGCAATCCCTGGCGTAATTAAAATTTGCGACAGTAGAAAATTATTTTTTGAATAATTTACTATAGAAAAGGCAATCCCTGGGATATTTAAAATTTGCGACAGTATAAAATTATTTTTTGAATAATTTACTATAGAAAAGGCAATCCCTGGCGCACATAAAATTTGCGACAGTATAAAATTAGTTTTTGAATAATTTACTATAGAAAAGGCAATCCCTGGCGCACATAAAATTTGCGACAGTTGAAAATTATTTTTTGAATAATTTACTGTAGAAAAGGCAATCCCTGGCGCAATTAAAATTTGTGACAGTTGAAAATTATTTTTTGAATAATTTACTATAGAAAAGGCAATCCCTGGCGCACATAAAATTTGCGACAGTATAAAATTAGTTTTTGAATAATTTACTATAGAAAAGGCAATCCCAGGGATATTTAAAATTTGCGACAGTATAAAATTATTTTTTGAATAATTTACTATAGAAAAGGCAATCCCTGGCGCAATTAAAATTTGTGACAGTTGAAAATTATTTTTTGAATAATTTACTATAGAAAAGGCAATCCCTGGCGCAATTAAAATTTGTGACAGTTGAAAATTATTTTTTGAATAATTTACTATAGGAAAGGCAATCCCTGGCGCAATTAAAATTTGCGACAGTTGAAAATTATTTTTTGAATAATTTACTATAGAAAAGGCAATCCCTGGGATATTTAAAATTTGCGACAGTATAAAATTATTTTTTGAATAATTTACTATAGAAAAGGCAATCCCTGGGATATTTAAAATTTGCGACAGTATAAAATTAGTTTTTGAATAATTTACTATAGAAAAGGCAATCCCTGGGATATTTAAAATTTGCGACAGTATAAAATTATTTTTTGAATAATTTACTATAGAAAAGGCAATCCCTGGCGCACATAAAATTTGCGACAGTATAAAATTATTTTTTGAATAATTTACTATAGAAAAGGCAATCCCTGGCGCAATTAAAATTTGTGACAGTTGAAAATTATTTTTTGAATAATTTACTATAGAAAAGGCAATCCCTGGCGCACATAAAATTTGCGACAGTATAAAATTAGTTTTTGAATAATTTACTGTAGAAAAGGCAATCCCTGGGATATTTAAAATTTGCGACAGTAGAAAATTAGTTTTTGAATAATTTACTGTAGAAAAGGCAATCCCTGGCGCACATAAAATTTGCGACAGTATAAAATTAGTTTTTGAATAATTTACTGTAGAAAAGGCAATCCCTGGCGCAATTAAAATTTGTGACAGTTGAAAATTATTTTTTGAATAATTTACTATAGAAAAGGCAATCCCTGGCGCAATTAAAATTTGTGACAGTTGAAAATTAGTTTTTGAAAAATTTACTATATAAAAGGCAATCCCTGGCGTAATTAAAATTTGCGACAGTAGAAAATTATTTTTTGAATAATTTACTATAGAAAAGGCAATCCCTGGGATATTTAAAATTTGCGACAGTATAAAATTAGTTTTTGAATAATTTACTATAGAAAAGGCAATCCCTGGCGCACATAAAATTTGTGACAGTTGAAAATTATTTTTTGAATAATTTACTATAGAAAAGGCAATCCCTGGCGCAATTAAAATTTGTGACAGTTGAAAATTATTTTTTGAATAATTTACTATAGAAAAGGCAATCCCTGGCGTAATTAAAATTTGCGACAGTAGAAAATTATTTTTTGAATAATTTACTATAGAAAAGGCAATCCCTGGGATATTTAAAATTTGCGACAGTATAAAATTATTTTTTGAATAATTTACTATAGAAAAGGCAATCCCTGGCGCACATAAAATTTGCGACAGTATAAAATTAGTTTTTGAATAATTTACTATAGAAAAGGCAATCCCTGGCGCACATAAAATTTGCGACAGTTGAAAATTATTTTTTGAATAATTTACTGTAGAAAAGGCAATCCCTGGCGCAATTAAAATTTGTGACAGTTGAAAATTATTTTTTGAATAATTTACTATAGAAAAGGCAATCCCTGGCGTAATTAAAATTTGCGACAGTATAAAATTAGTTTTTGAATAATTTACTATAGAAAAGGCAATCCCTGGCGCACATAAAATTTGTGACAGTTGAAAATTAGTTTTTGAATAATTTAATATAGAAAAGGCAATCCCTGGCGCACATAAAATTTGCGACAGTATAAAATTAGTTTTTGAATAATTTACTATAGAAAAGGCAATCCCTGGCGCACATAAATTTGCGACAGTATAAAATTATTTTTTGAATAATTTTACTATAGAAAAGGCAATCCCTGGGATATTTAAAATTTGCGACAGTATAAAATTAGTTTTTGAATAATTTACTATAGAAAAGGCAATCCCTGGCGCACATAAAATTTGCGACAGTATAAAATTAGTTTTTGAATAATTTACTATAGAAAAGGCAATCCCTGGCGCAATTAAAATTTGTGACAGTTGAAAATTATTTTTTGAATAATTTACTGTAGAAAAGGCAATCCCTGGCGTAATTAAAATTTGCGACAGTAGAAAATTATTTTTTGAATAATTTTACTATAGAAAAGGCAATCCCTGGCGCAATTAAAATTTGCGACAGTATAAAATTATTTTTTGAATAATTTACTATATAAAATGCAATCCCTGGCGCAATTAAAATTTGCGACAGTATAAAATTATTTTTTGAATAATTTACTATAGAAAAGGCAATCCCTGAGATATTTAAAATTTGCGACAGTTGAAAATTAGTTTTTTGAATAATTTACTATAGAAAAGGCAATCCCTGGCGCACATAAAATTTGCGACAGTATAAAATTAGTTTTTGAATAATTTACTATAGAAAAGTCAATCCCTGGCGCACATAAAATTTGCGACAGTATAAAATTATTTTTTGAATAATTTACTATAGAAAAGGCAATCCCTGGATATTTAAAATTTGCGACAGTTGAAAATTATTTTTTGAAAAATTTACTATAGAAAAGGCAATCCCTGGCGCAATTAAAATTTGCGACAGTATAAAATTATTTTTGAATAATTTACTATATAAAAGGCAATCCCTGGCGCAATTAAAATTTGCGACAGTATAAAATTATTTTTTGAATAATTTACTATAGAAAAGGCAATCCCTGGGATATTTAAAATTTGCGACAGTTGAAAATTAGTTTTTGAATAATTTACTATAGAAAAGGCAATCCCTGGCGCACATAAAATTTGCGACAGTATAAAAATTATTTTTTGAATAATTTACTATAGAAAAGGCAATCCCTGGCGCAATTAAAATTTGCGACAGTATAAAATTATTTTTTGAATAATTTACTATAGAAAAGGCAATCCCTGGGATATTTAAAATTTGCGACAGTTGAAAATTATTTTTTGAAAAATTTACTATAGAAAAGGCAATCCCTGGCGCAATTAAAATTTGCGACAGTATAAAATTAGTTTTTGAATAATTTACTATAGAAAAGGCAATCCCTGGCGCAATTAAAATTTGCGACAGTATAAAATTAGTTTTTGAATAATTTACTATAGAAAAGGCAATCCCTGTCGTAATTAAAATTTGCGACAGTATAAAATTATTTTTTGAATAATTTACTATAGAAAAGGCAATCCCTGGCGCAATTAAAATTTGCGACAGTATAAAATTATTTTTTGAATAATTTACTATATAAAAGGCAATCCCTGGCGCAATTAAAATTTGCGACAGTATAAAATTATTTTTTGAATAATTTACTATAGAAAAGGGCAATCCCTGGGATATTTAAAATTTGCGACAGTTGAAAATTAGTTTTTGAATAATTTACTATAGAAAAGGCAATCCCTGGCGCACATAAAATTGCGACAGTATAAAATTAGTTTTTGAATAATTTACTATAGAAAAGTCAATCCCTGGCGCACATAAAATTTGCGACAGTATAAAATTATTTTTTGAATAATTTACTATAGAAAAGGCAATCCCTGGGATATTTAAAATTTGCGACAGTATAAAATTAGTTTTTGAATAATTTACTATAGAAAAGGCAATCCCTGGCGCACATAAAATTTGCGACAGTATAAAATTAGTTTTTGAATAATTTACTATAGAAAAGGCAATCCCTGGGATATTTAAAATTTGCGACAGTATAAAATTAGTTTTTGAATAATTTACTATAGAAAAGTCAATCCCTGGCGCACATAAAATTTGCGACAGTATAAAATTATTTTTTGAATAATTTACTATAGAAAAGGCAATCCCTGGCGCAATTAAAATTTGTGACAGTTGAAAATTATTTTTTGAATAATTTACTATAGAAAAGGCAATCCCTGGCGCAATTAAAATTTGCGACAGTTGAAAATTATTTTTTGAATAATTTACTATAGAAAAGGCAATCCCTGGGATATTTAAAATTTGCGACAGTATAAAATTATTTTTTGAATAATTTACTATAGAAAAGGCAATCCCTGGCGCACATAAAATTTGCGACAGTATAAAATTAGTTTTTGAATAATTTACTATAGAAAAGTCAATCCCTGGCGCACATAAAATTTGCGACAGTATAAAAATTATTTTTTGAATAATTTACTGTAGAAAAGGCAATCCCTGGCGTAATTAAAATTTGCGACAGTATAAAATTAGTTTTTGAATAATTTACTATAGAAAAGGCAATCCCTGGCGCAATTAAATTTGCGACAGTAGAAAATTAGTTTTTGAATAATTTACTATATAAAAGGCAATCCCTGGCGCACATAAAATTTGCGACAGTTGAAAATTATTTTTTGAATAATTTACTATAGAAAAGGCAATCCCTGGGATATTTAAATTTGCGACAGTTGAAAATTAGTTTTTGAATAATTTACTATAGAAAAGGCAATCCCTGGCGTAATTAAAATTTGCGACAGTATAAAATTATTTTTTGAATAATTTACTATAGAAAAGGCAATCCCTGGGATATTTAAAATTTGCGACAGTATAAAATTATTTTTTGAATAATTTTACTATATAAAAGGCAATCCCTGGGATATTTAAAATTTGCGACAGTTGAAAATTAGTTTTTGAATAATTTACTATAGAAAAGGCAATCCCTGGCGCACATAAAATTTGCGACAGTAAAAAATTAGTTTTTGAATAATTTACTATAGAAAAGGCAATCCCTGGCGCACATAAAATTTGCGACAGTAAAAAATTAGTTTTGAAAAATTTACTATATAAAAGGCAATCCCTGGCGTAATTAAAATTGCGACAGTATAAAATTATTTTTTGAATAATTTACTATAGAAAAGGCAATCCCTGGCGTAATTAAAATTTGCGACAGTATAAAATTAGTTTTAGAATAATTTACTATAGAAAAAGGCAATCCCTGGCGCAATTAAAATTTGTGACAGTTGAAAATTATTTTTTGAATAATTTACTATAGAAAAGGCAATCCCTGGCGCAATTAAAATTTGTGACAGTTGAAAATTATTTTTTGAATAATTTACTATAGAAAAGGCAATCCCTGGCGCAATTAAAATTTGCGACAGTTGAAAATTATTTTTTGAATAATTTACTATAGAAAAGGCAATCCCTGGGATATTTAAAATTTGCGACAGTATAAAATTATTTTTTGAATAATTTACTATAGAAAAGGCAATCCCTGGGATATTTAAAATTTGCGACAGTATAAAATTATTTTTTTGAATAATTTACTATAGAAAAGGCAATCCCTGGCGCACATAAAATTTGCGACAGTATAAAATTAGTTTTTGAATAATTTACTGTAGAAAAGGCAATCCCTGGGATATTTAAAATTTGCGACAGTATAAATTATTTTTTGAATAATTTACTATATAAAAGGCAATCCCTGGCGCAATTAAAATTTGCGACAGTATAAAATTATTTTTTGAATAATTTACTATAGAAAAGGCAATCCCTGGGATATTTAAAATTTGCGACAGTATAAAATTAGTTTTTGAATAATTTACTATAGAAAAGGCAATCCCTGGCGCAATTAAAATTTGTGACAGTTGAAAATTATTTTTTGAATAATTTACTATAGAAAAGGCAATCCCTGGCGCAATTAAAATTTGTGACAGTTGAAAATTATTTTTTTGAATAATTTACTATAGAAAAGGCAATCCCTGGCGCAATTAAAATTTGCGACAGTATAAAAATTATTTTTTGAATAATTTACTATAGAAAAGGCAATCCCTGGGATATTTAAAATTTGCGACAGTTGAAAATTAGTTTTTGAATAATTTACTATAGAAAAGGCAATCCCTGGCGCACATAAAATTTGCGACAGTATAAAAATTAGTTTTTGAATAATTTACTATAGAAAAGGCAATCCCTGGCGCACATAAAATTTGCGACAGTAAAAAATTATTTTTTGAATAATTTACTATAGAAAAGGCAATCCCTGGGATATTTAAAATTTGCGACAGTATAAAATTATTTTTTGAATAATTTACTATATAAAAGGCAATCCCTGGCGCAATTAAAATTTGCGACAGTATAAAATTAGTTTTTTGAATAATTTACTATAGAAAAGGCAATCCCTGGGATATTTAAAATTTGCGACAGTATAAAATTAGTTTTTGAATAATTTACTATAGAAAAGGCAATCCCCTGGCGCAATTAAAATTTGTGACAGTGAAAATTATTTTTTGAATAATTTACTATAGAAAAGGCAATCCCTGGGATATTTAAAATTTGCGACAGTAGAAAATTATTTTTTGAATAATTTACTATAGAAAAGGCAATCCCTGGGATATTTAAAATTTGTGACAGTTGAAAATTATTTTTTGAATAATTTACTATAGAAAAGGCAATCCCTGGGATATTTAAAATTTGCGACAGTATAAAATTATTTTTTGAATAATTTACTATAGAAAAGGCAATCCCTGGGATATTTAAAATTTGCGACAGTAGAAAATTATTTTTTGAATAATTTACTATAGAAAAGGCAATCCCTGGCGCAACATAAAATTTGCGACAGTATAAAATTAGTTTTTGAATAATTTACTATAGAAAAGGCAATCCCTGGCGCACATAAAATTTGCGACAGTATAAAATTATTTTTTGAATAATTTACTATAGAAAAAGGCAATCCCTGGGATATTTAAAATTTGCGACAGTATAAAATTAGTTTTTGAATAATTTACTATAGAAAAGGCAATCCCTGGCGCACATAAAATTTGCGACATTATAAAATTAGTTTTTGAATAATTTACTATAGAAAAGGCAATCCCTGGGATATTTAAAATTTGTGACAGTTGAAAATTATTTTTTGAATAATTTACTATAGAAAAGGCAATCCCTGGGATATTTAAAATTTGCGACAGTATAAAATTAGTTTTTGAATAATTTACTATAGAAAAGGCAATCCCTGGCGCAATTAAAATTTGTGACAGTATAAAATTAGTTTTTGAATAATTTACTATAGAAAAGGCAATCCCTGGCGCAATTAAAATTTGTGACAGTTGAAAATTATTTTTTGAATAATTTACTATAGAAAAGGCAATCCCTGGGATATTTAAAATTTGCGACAGTATAAAATTATTTTTTGAATAATTTACTATATAAAAGGCAATCCCTGGCGCAATTAAAATTTGCGACAGTATAAAATTATTTTTTGAATAATTTACTATAGAAAAGGCAATCCCTGGGATATTTAAAATTTGCGACAGTTGAAAATTAGTTTTTGAATAATTTACTATAGAAAAGGCAATCCCTGGCGCACATAAAATTTGCGACAGTATAAAATTAGTTTTTGAATAATTTACTGTAGAAAAGGCAATCCCTGGGATATTTAAAATTTGCGACAGTATAAAATTATTTTTTGAATAATTTACTATATAAAAGGCAATCCCTGGCGCAATTAAAATTTGCGACAGTATAAAATTATTTTTTGAATAATTTACTATAGAAAAGGCAATCCCTGGGATATTTAAAATTTGCGACAGTATAAAATTATTTTTTGAATAATTTACTATATTAAAAGGCAATCCCTGGCGCACATAAAATTTGCGACAGTATAAAATTAGTTTTTGAAAAATTTACTATAGAAAAGGCAATCCCTGGCGCACATAAAATTTGCGACAGTAAAAAATTATTTTTTGAATAATTTACTGTAGAAAAGGCAATCCCTGGCGTAATTAAAATTTGCGACAGTATAAAATTAGTTTTTGAAAAATTTACTATATAAAAGGCAATCCTGGCGTAATTAAAATTTGCGACAGTATAAAATTATTTTTTGAATAATTTACTATAGAAAAGGCAATCCCTGGCGCAATTAAAATTTGCGACAGTATAAAATTATTTTTTGAATAATTTACTATAGAAAAGGCAATCCCTGGCGCAATTAAAATTTGCGACAGTATAAAATTATTTTTTGAATAATTTACTGTAGAAAAGGCAATCCCTGGCGCACATAAAATTTGCGACAGTATAAAATTATTTTTTGAATAATTTACTATATAAAAGGCAATCCCTGGGATATTTAAAATTTGCGACAGTATAAAAATTATTTTTTGAATAATTTACTGTAGAAAAGGCAATCCCTGGCGCAATTAAAATTTGTGACAGTTGAAAATTATTTTTTGAATAATTTACTATATAAAAGGCAATCCCTGGCGTAATTAAAATTTGCGACAGTATAAAATTAGTTTTTGAATAATTTACTATAGAAAAGGCAATCCCTGGCGCACATAAAATTTGCGACAGTATAAAATTAGTTTTTGAATAATTTACTATAGAAAAGGCAATCCCTGGCGTAATTAAAATTTGCGACAGTAGAAAATTATTTTTTGAATAATTTACTATATAAAAGGCAATCCCTGGGATATTTAAAATTTGTGACAGTTGAAAATTAGTTTTTGAATAATTTACTATAGAAAAGGCAATCCCTGGCGCAATTAAAATTTGCGACAGTATAAAATTAGTTTTTGAAAAATTTACTATATAAAAGGCAATCCCTGGCGCAATTAAAATTTGTGACAGTATAAAATTATTTTTTGAATAATTTACTATATAAAAGGCAATCCCTGGCGCAATTAAAATTTGTGACAGTATAAAATTATTTTTTGAATAATTTACTATATAAAAGGCAATCCCTGGCGCAATTAAAATTTGTGACAGTATAAAATTATTTTTTGAATAATTTACTATATAAAAGGCAATCCCTGGCGCAATTAAAATTTGCGACAGTTGAAAATTATTTTTTGAAAAATTTACTATAGAAAAGGCAATCCCTGGCGCAATTAAAATTTGCGACAGTATAAAATTATTTTTTGAATAATTTACTATAGAAAAGTCAATCCCTGGCGCAATTAAAATTTGCGACAGTATAAAATTAGTTTTTGAATAATTTACTATAGAAAAGTCAATCCCTGGCGCAATTAAAATTTGTGACAGTATAAAATTAGTTTTTGAATAATTTACTATAGAAAAGGCAATCCCTGGGATATTTAAAATTTGCGACAGTATAAAATTATTTTTTGAATAATTTACTATATAAAAGGCAATCCCTGGCGCAATTAAAATTTGCGACAGTATAAAATTATTTTTTGAATAATTTACTATAGAAAAAGGCAATCCCTGGGATATTTAAAATTTGCGACAGTTGAAAATTAGTTTTGAATAATTTACTATAGAAAAGGCAATCCCTGGCGCACATAAAATTTGCGACAGTATAAAATTAGTTTTTGAATAATTTACTGTAGAAAAGGCAATCCTGGGATATTTAAAATTTGCGACAGTATAAAATTATTTTTTGAATAATTTACTATATAAAAGGCAATCCCTGGCGCAATTAAAATTTGCGACAGTATAAAATTATTTTTTGAATAATTTACTATAGAAAAGGCAATCCCTGGGATATTTAAAATTTGCGACAGTATAAAATTATTTTTTGAATAATTTACTATATAAAAGGCAATCCCTGGCGCACATAAAATTTGCGACAGTATAAAATTAGTTTTTGAAAAATTTACTATAGAAAAGGCAATCCCTGGCGCACATAAAATTTGCGACAGTAAAAAATTATTTTTTGAATAATTTACTGTAGAAAAGGCAATCCCTGGCGTAATTAAAATTTGCGACAGTATAAAATTAGTTTTTGAAAAAATTTACTATATAAAAGGCAATCCCTGGCGTAATTAAAATTTGCGACAGTATAAAATTATTTTTTGAATAATTTTACTATAGAAAAAGGCAATCCCTGGCGCAATTAAAATTTGCGACAGTATAAAATTATTTTTTGAATAATTTACTGTAGAAAAGGCAATCCCTGGCGTAATTAAAATTTGCGACAGTATAAAATTAGTTTTTGAATAATTTACTATAGAAAAGGCAATCCCCTGGCGTAATTAAACTTTGTGACAGTTGAAAATTATTTTTTGAATAATTTACTATAGAAAAGGCAATCCCTGGCGCAATTAAAATTTGCGACAGTATAAAATTATTTTTTGAATAATTTACTATAGAAAAGGCAATCCCTGGCGCAATTAAAATTTGCGACAGTATAAAATTATTTTTTGAATAATTTACTGTAGAAAAGGCAATCCCTGGCGCACATAAAATTTGCGACAGTATAAAATTATTTTTTGAATAATTTACTATATAAAAGGCAATCCCTGGGATATTTAAAATTTGCGACAGTATAAAATTATTTTTTGAATAATTTACTGTAGAAAAGGCAATCCCTGGCGCAATTAAAATTTGTGACAGTTGAAAATTATTTTTTGAATAATTTACTATATAAAAGGCAATCCCTGGCGTAATTAAAATTTGCGACAGTATAAAATTAGTTTTTGAATAATTTACTATAGAAAAGGCAATCTCTGGCGCACATAAAATTTGCGACAGTATAAAATTAGTTTTTGAATAATTTACTATAGAAAAGGCAATCCCTGGCGTAATTAAAATTTGCGACAGTAGAAAATTATTTTTTGAATAATTTACTATATAAAAGGCAATCCCTGGGATATTTAAAATTTGTGACAGTTGAAAATTAGTTTTTGAATAATTTACTATAGAAAAGGCAATCCCTGGCGCAATTAAAATTTGCGACAGTATAAAATTAGTTTTTGAAAAATTTACTATATAAAAGGCAATCCCTGGCGCAATTAAAATTTGTGACAGTATAAAATTATTTTTTGAATAATTTACTATATAAAAGGCAATCCCTGGCGCAATTAAAATTTGTGACAGTATAAAATTATTTTTTGAATAATTTACTATATAAAAGGCAATCCCTGGCGCAATTAAAATTTGTGACAGTATAAAATTATTTTTTGAATAATTTACTATATAAAAGGCAATCCCTGGCGCAATTAAAATTTGCGACAGTTGAAAATTATTTTTTGAAAAATTTACTATAGAAAAGGCAATCCCTGGCGCAATTAAAATTTGCGACAGTAGAAAATTATTTTTTGAATAATTTACTATAGAAAAGGCAATCCCTGGCGCACATAAAATTTGCGACAGTATAAAATTAGTTTTTGAATAATTTACTATAGAAAAGTCAATCCCTGGCGCACATAAAATTTGTGACAGTATAAAATTATTTTTTGAATAATTTACTATAGAAAAGGCAATCCCTGGCGTAATTAAAATTTGCGACAGTATAAAATTAGTTTTTGAATAATTTACTATAGAAAAGGCAATCCCTGGGATATTTAAAATTTGCGACAGTATAAAATTAGTTTTTGAATAATTTACTATAGAAAAGCAATCCCTGGCGCACATAAAATTTGCGACAGTATAAAATTAGTTTTTGAATAATTTACTATAGAAAAGGCAATCCCTGGCGCAATTAAAATTTGCGACAGTATAAAATTATTTTTTGAATAATTTACTATAGAAAAGGCAATCCCTGGCGCAATTAAAATTTGCGACAGTATAAAATTAGTTTTGAAAATTTACTATAGAAAAGGCAATCCCTGGCGCACATAAAATTTGTGACAGTATAAAATTATTTTTGAATAATTTACTATATAAAAGGCAATCCCTGGGATATTTAAAATTTGCGACAGTATAAAATTAGTTTTTGAATAATTTACTATAGAAAAGGCAATCCCTGGCGTAATTAAAATTTGTGACAGTTGAAAATTAGTTTTTGAATAATTTACTATAGATAAGGCAATCCTTGGCGCACATAAAATTTGCGACAGTATAAAATTAGTTTTTGAATAATTTACTATATAAAAGGCAATCCCTGGCGCAATTAAAATTTGTGACAGTTGAAAATTAGTTTTTGAATAATTTACTATAGAAAAGGCAATCCCTGGCGTAATTAAAATTTGCGACAGTAGAAAATTAGTTTTTGAAAAATTTACTATAGAAAAGGCAATCCCTGGCGCAATTAAAATTTGTGACAGTTGAAAATTAGTTTTTGAATAATTTACTATAGAAAAGGCAATCCCTGGCGCAATTAAAATTTGTGACAGTTGAAAATTATTTTTTGAATAATTTACTATAGAAAAGGCAATCCCTGGCGCAATTAAAATTTGTGGCAGTATAAAATTATTTTTTGAATAATTTACTATATAAAAGGCAATCCCTTGGCGCAATTAAAATTTGTGACAGTATAAAATTAGTTTTGAAAAATTTACTATATAAAAGGCAATCCCTGGCGCAATTAAAATTTGTGACAGTATAAAAATTATTTTTTGAATAATTTACTATATAAAAGGCAATCCCTGGCGCAATTAAAATTTGTGACAGTTGAAAATTATTTTTTGAATAATTTACTATAGAAAAGTCAATCCCTGGCGCACATAAAATTTGCGACAGTATAAAATTATTTTTTGAATAATTTACTATAGAAAAGGCAATCCCTGGCGTAATTAAAATTTGTGACAGTATAAAATTATTTTTTGAATAATTTACTATATAAAAGGCAATCCCTGGCGCACATAAAATTTGCGACAGTATAAAATTATTTTTTGAATAATTTACTATAGAAAAGGCAATCCCTGGCGTAATTAAAATTTGTGACAGTATAAAATTATTTTTTGAATAATTTACTATATAAAAGGCAATCCCTGGCGCAATTAAAATTTGCGACAGTTGAAAATTAGTTTTTGAATAATTTACTATAGAAAAGGCAATCCCTGGGATATTTAAAATTTGCGACAGTATAAAATTAGTTTTTGAAAAATTTACTATAGAAAAGCAATCCCTGGCGCAATTAAAATTTGTGACAGTTGAAAATTAGTTTTTGAATAATTTACTATAGAAAAGGCAATCCCTGGCGCACATAAAATTTGCGACAGTATAAAATTAGTTTTTGAATAATTTACTATAGAAAAGGCAATCCCTGGCGTAATTAAAATTTGTGACAGTTGAAAATTAGTTTTTGAATAATTTACTATAGAAAAGGCAATCCCTGGCGTAATTAAAATTTGCGACAGTAGAAAATTATTTTTTGAATAATTTACTATATAAAAGGCAATCCCTGGGATATTTAAAATTTGTGACAGTTGAAAATTAGTTTTTGAATAATTTACTATATAAAAGGCAATCCCTGGCGCAATTAAAATTTGTGACAGTTGAAAATTATTTTTTGAAAAATTTACTATAGAAAAGGCAATCCCTGGCGCAATTAAAATTTGCGACAGTAGAAAAATTAGTTTTTGAAAAATTTACTATAGAAAAGGCAATCCCTGGCGCACATAAAATTTGGCGACAGTATAAATTAGTTTTTGAATAATTTACTATATAAAAGGCAATCCCTGGCGTAATTAAAATTTGCGACAGTTGAAAATTATTTTTTGAAAAATTTACTATAGAAAAGGCAATCCCTGGCGTAATTAAAATTTGCGACAGTAGAAATTAGTTTTGAAAAATTTACTATAGAAAAGGCAATCCCTGGCGCACATAAAATTTGCGACAGTTATAAAATTAGTTTTTGAAAAATTTACTGTAGAAAAGGCAATCCCTGGCGTAATTAAAATTTGTGACAGTATAAAATTAGTTTTTGAAAAATTTACTATAGAAAAGGCAATCCCTGGCGCAATTAAAATTTGTGACAGTATAAAATTATTTTTTGAATAATTTACTATATAAAAGGCAATCCCTGGCGCAATTAAAATTTGCGACAGTAGAAAATTATTTTTTGAATAATTTACTATAGAAAAGGCAATCCCTGGGATATTTAAAATTTGTGACAGTATAAAATTAGTTTTTGAATAATTTACTATATAAAAGGCAATCCCTGGCGTAATTAAAATTTGCGACAGTAGAAAATTAGTTTTTGAAAAATTTACTATAGAAAAGGCAATCCCTGGCGCAATTAAAATTTGCGACAGTAGAAAATTAGTTTTTGAAAAATTTACTATATAAAAGGCAATCCCTGGCGTAATTAAAATTTGCGACAGTAGAAAATTAGTTTTTGAAAAATTTACTGTAGAAAAGGCAATCCCTGGGATATTTAAAATTTGCGACAGTAGAAAATTATTTTTTGAATAATTTACTATAGAAAAGGCAATCCCTGGCGCAATTAAAATTTGCGACAGTAGAAAATTAGTTTTTGAAAAATTTACTATAGAAAAGGCAATCCCTGGCGCACATAAAATTTGCGACAGTATAAAATTAGTTTTGAAAAATTTACTGTAGAAAAGGCAATCCCTGGCGTAATTAAAATTTGTGACAGTATAAAATTAGTTTTTGAAAAATTTACTATAGAAAAGGCAATCCCTGGCGCAATTAAAATTTGTGACAGTATAAAATTATTTTTTGAATAATTTACTATATAAAAGGCAATCTCTGGCGCAATTAAAATTTGCGACAGTAGAAAATTATTTTTTGAATAATTTACTATAGAAAAGGCAATCCCTGGGATATTTAAAATTTGTGACAGTATAAAATTAGTTTTTGAATAATTTACTATATAAAAGGCAATCCCTGGCGTAATTAAAATTTGCGACAGTAGAAAAATTAGTTTTTGAAAAATTTACTATAGAAAAGGCAATCCCTGGCGCAATTAAAATTTGCGACAGTAGAAAATTAGTTTTTGAAAAATTTACTATATAAAAGGCAATCCCTGGCGTAATTAAAATTTGCGACAGTAGAAAATTAGTTTTTGAAAAATTTACTATAGAAAAGGCAATCCCTGGGATATTTAAAATTTGCGACAGTATAAAATTAGTTTTTGAAAAATTTACTATAGAAAAGGCAATCCCTGGCGCAATTAAAATTTGTGACAGTTGAAAATTATTTTTTGAATAATTTACTATAGAAAAGCAATCCCTGGCGCAATTAAAATTTGCGACAGTATAAAATTAGTTTTTGAATAATTTACTGTAGAAAAGGCAATCCCTGGCGCAATTAAAATTTGCGACAGTATAAAATTATTTTTTGAATAATTTACTATAGAAAAGGCAATCCCTGGGATATTTAAAATTTGCGACAGTATAAAATTATTTTTTGAATAATTTACTATAGAAAAGGCAATCCCTGGCGCAATTAAAATTTGCGACAGTATAAAATTATTTTTTGAATAATTTACTGTAGAAAAGGCAATCCCTGGGATATTTAAAATTTGCGACAGTATAAAATTAGTTTTTGAATAATTTACTATAGAAAAGGCAATCCCTGGGATATTTAAAATTTGCGACAGTATAAAATTATTTTTTGAATAATTTACTATATAAAAGGCAATCCCTGGCGCAATTAAAATTTGCGACAGTATAAAATTATTTTTTGAATAATTTACTATAGAAAAGGCAATCCCTGGGATATTTAAAATTTGCGACAGTTGAAAATTATTTTTTGAATAATTTACTGTAGAAAAGGCAATCCCTGGCGTAATTAAAATTTGCGACAGTATAAAATTAGTTTTTGAAAAATTTACTATAGAAAAGGCAATCCCTGGCGTAATTAAAATTTGTGACAGTTGAAAATTATTTTTTGAATAATTTACTATAGAAAAGGCAATCCCTGGCGTAATTAAAATTTGTGACAGTTGAAAATTAGTTTTTGAATAATTTACTATAGAAAAGGCAATCCCTGGCGCACATAAAATTTGCGACAGTATAAAATTAGTTTTTGAATAATTTACTATAGAAAAGGCAATCCCTGGCGTAATTAAAATTTGTGACAGTTGAAAATTAGTTTTTGAATAATTTACTATAGAAAAGGCAATCCCTGGCGCACATAAAATTTGCGACAGTTGAAAATTATTTTTTGAATAATTTACTATATAAAAGGCAATCCCTGGCGCAATTAAAATTTGTGACAGTTGAAAATTATTTTTTGAATAATTTACTATAGAAAAGGCAATCCCTGGCGCAATTAAAATTTGCGACAGTAGAAAATTATTTTTTGAATAATTTACTGTAGAAAAGGCAATCCCTGGCGTAATTAAAATTTGCGACAGTATAAAATTAGTTTTTGAAAAATTTACTATAGAAAAGGCAATCCCTGGCGCACATAAAATTTGCGACAGTATAAAATTATTTTTTGAATAATTTACTATAGAAAAGGCAATCCCTGGCGCAATTAAAATTTGTGACAGTTGAAAATTATTTTTTGAATAATTTACTATAGAAAAGGCAATCCCTGGCGCAATTAAAATTTGTGACAGTTGAAAATTATTTTTTGAATAATTTACTATAGAAAAGGCAATCCCTGGCGCACATAAAATTTGTGACAGTTGAAAATTATTTTTTGAATAATTTACTATAGAAAAGGCAATCCCTGGCGCAATTAAAATTTGTGACAGTTGAAAATTATTTTTTGAATAATTTACTATAGAAAAGGCAATCCCTGGGATATTTAAAATTTGCGACAGTTGAAAATTATTTTTTGAATAATTTACTATAGAAAAGGCAATCCCTGGCGCACATAAAATTTGTGACAGTTGAAAATTATTTTTTGAATAATTTACTATAGAAAAGGCAATCCCTGGCGCACATAAAATTTGCGACAGTATAAAATTAGTTTTTGAATAATTTACTGTAGAAAAGGCAATCCCTGGGATATTTAAAATTTGCGACAGTAGAAAATTAGTTTTTGAATAATTTACTGTAGAAAAGGCAATCCCTGGCGCACATAAAATTTGCGACAGTATAAAATTAGTTTTTGAATAATTTACTATAGAAAAGGCAATCCCTGGCGCACATAAAATTTGCGACAGTAGAAAATTATTTTTTGAATAATTTACTGTAGAAAAGGCAATCCCTGGCGCACATAAAATTTGCGACAGTATAAAATTAGTTTTTGAAAAATTTACTATAGAAAAGGCAATCCCTGGCGTAATTAAAATTTGTGACAGTTGAAAATTAGTTTTTGAATAATTTACTATAGAAAAGGCAATCCCTGGCGCACATAAAATTTGCGACAGTTGAAAATTATTTTTTGAAAAATTTACTATAGAAAAGGCAATCCCTGGCGCAATTAAAATTTGTGACAGTAGAAAATTAGTTTTTGAATAATTTACTATAGAAAAGGCAATCCCTGGGATATTTAAAATTTGCGACAGTAGAAAATTATTTTTTGAATAATTTACTATAGAAAAGGCAATCCCTGGCGCACATAAAATTTGCGACAGTATAAAATTAGTTTTTGAATAATTTACTATAGAAAAGGCAATCCCTGGCGCACATAAAATTTGCGACAGTATAAAATTATTTTTTGAATAATTTACTATATAAAAGGCAATCCCTGGGATATTTAAAATTTGCGACAGTATAAAATTAGTTTTTGAATAATTTACTGTAGAAAAGGCAATCCCTGGCGCAATTAAAATTTGCGACAGTATAAAATTAGTTTTTGAATAATTTACTATAGAAAAGGCAATCCCTGGGATATTTAAAATTTGTGACAGTTGAAAATTATTTTTTGAATAATTTACTATAGAAAAGGCAATCCCTGGCGCAATTAAAATTTGCGACAGTATAAAATTATTTTTTGAATAATTTACTATAGAAAAGGCAATCCCTGGGATATTTAAAATTTGCGACAGTTGAAAATTAGTTTTTGAATAATTTACTATAGAAAAGGCAATCCCTGGCGCACATAAAATTTGCGACAGTATAAAATTATTTTTTGAATAATTTACTATATAAAAGGCAATCCCTGGGATATTTAAAATTTGCGACAGTATAAAATTAGTTTTTGAAAAATTTACTATAGAAAAGGCAATCCCTGGGATATTTAAAATTTGCGACAGTTGAAAATTAGTTTTTGAATAATTTACTATAGAAAAGGCAATCCCTGGCGCACATAAAATTTGCGACAGTATTAAATTAGTTTTTGAATAATTTACTATAGAAAAGGCAATCCCTGGCGTAATTAAAATTTGTGACAGTTGAAAATTAGTTTTTGAATAATTTACTATAGAAAAGGCAATCCCTGGCGCAATTAAAATTTGTGACAGTTGAAAATTATTTTTTGAATAATTTACTATAGAAAAGGCAATCCCTGGCGCAATTAAAATTTGTGACAGTATAAAATTATTTTTTGAATAATTTACTATATAAAAGGCAATCCCTGGCGCAATTAAAATTTGTGACAGTATAAAATTATTTTTTGAATAATTTACTATATAAAAGGCAATCCCTGGCGCAATTAAAATTTGTGACAGTTGAAAATTATTTTTTGCATAATTTACTATAGAAAAGGCAATTCCTGGCGCAATTAAAATTTGTGACAGTATAAAATTATTTTTTGAATAATTTACTATAGAAAAGTCAATCCCTGGCGCACATAAAATTTGCGACAGTATAAAATTATTTTTTGAATAATTTACTATATAAAAGGCAATCCCTGGCGCAATTAAAATTTGTGACAGTATAAAACTATTTTTTGAATAATTTACTATAGAAAAGGCAATCCCTGGCGCAATTAAAATTTGTGACAGTTGAAAATTATTTTTTGAATAATTTACTATAGAAAAGGCAATCCCTGGCGTAATTAAAATTTGTGACAGTTGAAAATTAGTTTTTGAATAATTTACTATAGAAAAGGCAATCCCTGGCGCACATAAAATTTGCGACAGTATAAAATTAGTTTTTGAATAATTTACTATAGAAAAGGCAATTCCCTGGCGTAATTAAAATTTGTGACAGTTGAAAATTAGTTTTTGAATAATTTACTATAGAAAAGGCAATCCCTGGCGCACATAAAATTTGCGACAGTATAAAATTATTTTTTGAATAATTTACTATATAAAAGGCAATCCCTGGCGCAATTAAAATTTGTGACAGTATAAAATTATTTTTTGAATAATTTACTATACAAAAGGCAATCCCTGGCGTAATTAAAATTTGTGACAGTTGAAAATTATTTTTTGAATAATTTACTGTAGAAAAGGCAATCCCTGGCGCAATTAAAATTTGTGACAGTATAAAATTATTTTTTGAATAATTTACTATATAAAAGGCAATCCCTGGCGCAATTAAAATTTGTGACAGTTGAAAATTAGTTTTTGAATAATTTACTATAGAAAAGGCAATCCCTGGCGCACATAAAATTTGCGACAGTATAAAATTATTTTTTGAATAATTTACTATATAAAAGGCAATCCCTGGCGCACATAAAATTTGCGACAGTATAAAATTATTTTTTGAATAATTTACTATATAAAAGGCAATCCCTGGCGCAATTAAAATTTGTGACAGTATAAAATTATTTTTTGAATAATTTACTATATAAAAAGGCAATCCCTGGCGCAATTAAAATTTGTGACAGTTGAAAATTATTTTTTGAATAATTTACTATAGAAAAAGGCAATCCCTGGCGTAATTAAAATTTGTGACAGTTGAAAATTAGTTTTTGAATAATTTACTATAGAAAAGGCAATCCCTGGCGTAATTAAAATTTGTGACAGTTGAAAATTAGTTTTTGAATAATTTACTATAGAAAAGGCAATCCCTGGCGCAATTAAAATTTGTGACAGTTGAAAATTATTTTTTGAATAATTTACTATAGAAAAGGCAATCCCTGGCGCAATTAAAATTTGTGACAGTTGAAAATTAGTTTTTGAATAATTTACTATAGAAAAGGCAATCCCTGGCGCAATTAAAATTTGTGACAGTATAAAATTATTTTTTGAATAATTTACTATATAAAAGGCAATCGCTGGCGCAATTAAAATTTGTGACAGTTGAAAATTAGTTTTTGAATAATTTACTATAGAAAAGGCAATCCCTGGCGCACATAAAATTTGCGACAGTATAAAATTATTTTTTGAATAATTTACTATATAAAAGGCAATCCCTGGCGCACATAAAATTTGCGACAGTATAAAATTAGTTTTTGAATAATTTACTATAGAAAAGGCAATCCCTGGCGTAATTAAAATTTGTGACAGTTGAAAATTAGTTTTTGAATAATTTACTATAGAAAAGGCAATCCCTGGCGCAATTAAAATTTGTGACAGTTGAAAATTAGTTTTTGAATAATTTACTATAGAAAAGGCAATCCCTGGCGCACATAAAATTTGCGACAGTATAAAATTATTTTTTGAATAATTTACTATATAAAAGGCAATCCCTGGCGCAATTAAAATTTGTGACAGTATAAAATTATTTTTTGAATAATTTACTATATAAAAGGCAATCCCTGGCGTAATTAAAATTTGTGACAGTTGAAAATTATTTTTTGAATAATTTACTGTAGAAAAGGCAATCCCTGGCGCAATTAAAATTTGTGACAGTATAAAATTATTTTTTGAATAATTTACTATATAAAAGGCAATCCCTGGCGCAATTAAAATTTGTGACAGTATAAAATTATTTTTTGAATAATTTACTATATAAAAGGCAATCCCTGGGATATTTAAAATTTGCGACAGTATAAAATTAGTTTTTGAATAATTTACTATAGAAAAGGCAATCCCTGGCGCAATTAAAATTTGCGACAGTAGAAAATTAGTTTTTGAATAATTTACTATAGAAAAGGCAATCCCTGGGATATTTAAAATTTGCGACAGTATAAAATTAGTTTTTGAAAAATTTACTATAGAAAAGGCAATCCCTGGCGCAATTAAAATTTGTGACAGTTGAAAATTATTTTTTGAATAATTTACTATAGAAAAGTCAATCCCTGGCGCACACAAAATTTGCGACAGTAAAAAATTATTTTTTGAATAATTTACTATAGAAAAGGCAATCCCTGGCGTAATTAAAATTTGTGACAGTATAAAATTAGTTTTTGAATAATTTACTATATAAAAGGCAATCCCTGGGATATTTAAAATTTGCGACAGTATAAAATTAGTTTTTGAATAATTTACTATAGAAAAGGCAATCCCTGGGATATTTAAAATTTGCGACAGTATAAAATTAGTTTTTGAATAATTTACTATAGAAAAGGCAATCCCTGGCGCACATAAAATTTGCGACAGTAAAAAATTATTTTTTGAATAATTTACTATAGAAAAGGCAATCCCTGGGATATTTAAAATTTGCGACAGTATAAAATTAGTTTTTGAATAATTTACTATAGAAAAGTCAATCCCTGGCGCACATAAAATTTGCGACAGTATAAAATTATTTTTTGAATAATTTACTATATAAAAGGCAATCCCTGGCGCAATTAAAATTTGCGACAGTAGAAAATTAGTTTTTGAAAAATTTACTATATAAAAGGCAATCCCTGGCGCACATAAAATTTGCGACAGTATAAAATTATTTTTTGAATAATTTACTATATAAAAGGCAATCCCTGGCGCAATTAAAATTTGCGACAGTAGAAAATTAGTTTTTGAATAATTTACTATAGAAAAGGCAATCCCTGGGATATTTAAAATTTGCGACAGGATAAAATTATTTTTTGAATAATTTACTATAGAAAAGGCAATCCCTGGCGCAATTAAAATTTGTGACAGTATAAAATTATTTTTTGAATAATTTACTATATAAAAGGCAATCCCTGGCGCACATAAAATTTGCGACAGTTGAAAATTATTTTTTGAATAATTTACTATATAAAAGGCAGTCCCTGGCGCAATTAAAATTTGTGACAGTTGAAAATTATTTTTTGAATAATTTACTATATAAAAGGCAATCCCTGGGATATTTAAAATTTGTGACAGTATAAAATTATTTTTTGAATAATTTACTATATAAAAGGCAATCCCTGGCGCAATTAAAATTTGTGACAGTATAAAATTAGTTTTTGAAAAATTTACTATAGAAAAGGCAATCCCTGGCGCACATAAAATTTGCGACAGTATAAAATTATTTTTTGAATAATTTACTATATAAAAGGCAATCCCTGGCGCAATTAAAATTTGTGACAGTATAAAATTATTTTTTGAATAATTTACTATATAAAAGGCAATCCCTGGCGCAATTAAAATTTGCGACAGTTGAAAATTATTTTTTGAATAATTTACTATATAAAAGGCAATCCCTGGCGCAATTAAAATTTGTGACAGTATAAAATTATTTTTTGAATAATTTACTATATAAAAGGCAATCCCTGGCGCAATTAAAATTTGCGACAGTTGAAAATTATTTTTTGAAAAATTTACTATAGAAAAGTCAATCCCTGGCGCACATAAAATTTGCGACAGTATAAAATTATTTTTTGAATAATTTACTATATAAAAGGCAATCCCTGGCGCAATTAAAATTTGTGACAGTATAAAATTATTTTTTGAATAATTTACTATAGAAAAGGCAATCCCTGGCGTAATTAAAATTTGTGACAGTATAAAATTAGTTTTTGAATAATTTACTGTAGAAAAGGCAATCCCTGGCGTAATTAAAATTTGTGACAGTATAAAATTAGTTTTTGAATAATTTACTATAGAAAAGGCAATCCCTGGCGCAATTAAAATTTGCGACAGTATAAAATTAGTTTTTGAAAAATTTACTATATAAAAGGCAATCCCTGGCGTAATTAAAATTTGCGACAGTAGAAAATTAGTTTTTGAAAAATTTACTATAGAAAAGGCAATCCCTGGCGCAATTAAAATTTGCGACAGTATAAAATTAGTTTTTGAAAAATTTACTATATAAAAGGCAATCCCTGGCGAACATAAAATTTGTGACAGTATAAAATTAGTTTTTGAATAATTTACTATAGAAAAGGCAATCCCTGGCGCAATTAAAATTTGCGACAGTAGAAAATTAGTTTTTGAAAAATTTACTATATAAAAGGCAATCCCTGGGATATTTAAAATTTGTGACAGTTGAAAATTAGTTTTTGAATAATTTACTATATAAAAGGCAATCCCTGGCGCAATTAAAATTTGTGACAGTTGAAAATTATTTTTTGAAAAATTTACTATAGAAAAGGCAATCCCTGGCGCAATTAAAATTTGCGACAGTAGAAAATTAGTTTTTGAAAAATTTACTATAGAAAAGGCAATCCCTGGCGCACATAAAATTTGCGACAGTATAAAATTAGTTTTTGAATAATTTACTATATAAAAGGCAATCCCTGGGATATTTAAAATTTGTGACAGTTGAAAATTAGTTTTTGAATAATTTACTATAGAAAAGGCAATCCCTGGCGCAATTAAAATTTGCGACAGTATAAAATTAGTTTTTGAAAAATTTACTATATAAAAGGCAATCCCTGGCGCAATTAAAATTTGTGACAGTATAAAATTATTTTTTGAATAATTTACTATATAAAAGGCAATCCCTGGCGCAATTAAAATTTGTGACAGTTGAAAATTATTTTTTGAATAATTTACTATAGAAAAGTCAATCCCTGGCGCACATAAAATTTGCGACAGTATAAAATTATTTTTTGAATAATTTACTATAGAAAAGGCAATCCCTGGCGTAATTAAAATTTGTGACAGTATAAAATTATTTTTTGAATAATTTACTATATAAAAGGCAATCCCTGGCGCAATTAAAATTTGCGACAGTTGAAAATTATTTTTTGAATAATTTACTATATAAAAGGCAATCCCTGGCGCAATTAAAATTTGTGACAGTATAAAATTATTTTTTGAATAATTTACTATAGAAAAGGCAATCCCTGGCGCACATAAAATTTGCGACAGTATAAAATTAGTTTTTGAATAATTTACTATAGAAAAGGCAATCCCTGGCGCAATTAAAATTTGCGACAGTATAAAATTAGTTTTTGAAAAATTTACTATATAAAAGGCAATCCCTGGCGCACATAAAATTTGTGACAGTATAAAATTAGTTTTTGAATAATTTACTATAGAAAAGGCAATCCCTGGCGTAATTAAAATTTGCGACAGTAGAAAATTATTTTTTGAATAATTTACTATATAAAAGGCAATCCCTGGGATATTTAAAATTTGTGACAGTTGAAAATTAGTTTTTGAATAATTTACTATATAAAAGGCAATCCCTGGCGCAATTAAAATTTGTGACAGTTGAAAATTATTTTTTGAAAAATTTACTATAGAAAAGGCAATCCCTGGCGCAATTAAAATTTGCGACAGTAGAAAATTAGTTTTTGAAAAATTTACTATAGAAAAGGCAATCCCTGGCGCACATAAAATTTGCGACAGTATAAAATTAGTTTTTGAATAATTTACTATATAAAAGGCAATCCCTGGCGTAATTAAAATTTGCGACAGTTGAAAATTATTTTTTGAAAAATTTACTATAGAAAAGGCAATCCCTGGCGTAATTAAAATTTGTGACAGTATAAAATTATTTTTTGAATAATTTACTATATAAAAGGCAATCCCTGGCGCAATTAAAATTTGTGACAGTTGAAAATTATTTTTTGAATAATTTACTATAGAAAAGGCAATCCCTGGCGTAATTAAAATTTGTGACAGTTGAAAATTAGTTTTTGAATAATTTACTATAGAAAAGGCAATCCCTGGCGCACATAAAATTTGCGACAGTATAAAATTAGTTTTTGAATAATTTACTATAGAAAAGGCAATCCCTGGCGTAATTAAAATTTGTGACAGTTGAAAATTAGTTTTTGAATAATTTACTATAGAAAAGGCAATCCCTGGCGCACATAAAATTTGCGACAGTATAAAATTATTTTTTGAATAATTTACTATAGAAAAGGCAATCCCTGGCGCAATTAAAATTTGTGACAGTTGAAAATTATTTTTTGAATAATTTACTATAGAAAAGGCAATCCCTGGCGCAATTAAAATTTGTGACAGTATAAAATTATTTTTTGAATAATTTACTATATAAAAGGCAATCCCTGGCGCAATTAAAATTTGTGACAGTATAAAATTATTTTTTGAATAATTTACTATATAAAAGGCAATCCCTGGCGCAATTAAAATTTGTGACAGTATAAAATTATTTTTTGAATAATTTACTATATAAAAGGCAATCCCTGGGATATTTAAAATTTGCGACAGTATAAAATTAGTTTTTGAATAATTTACTATAGAAAAGGCAATCCCTGGCGCAATTAAAATTTGCGACAGTAGAAAATTAGTTTTTGAATAATTTACTATAGAAAAGGCAATCCCTGGGATATTTAAAATTTGCGACAGTATAAAATTAGTTTTTGAAAAATTTACTATAGAAAAGGCAATCCCTGGCGCAATTAAAATTTGTGACAGTTGAAAATTATTTTTTGAATAATTTACTATAGAAAAGTCAATCCCTGGCGCACATAAAATTTGCGACAGTATAAAATTATTTTTTGAATAATTTACTATATAAAAGGCAATCCCTGGCGCAATTAAAATTTGTGACAGTATAAAATTATTTTTTGAATAATTTACTATATAAAAGGCAATCCCTGGCGCAATTAAAATTTGCGACAGTTGAAAATTATTTTTTGAATAATTTACTATATAAAAGGCAATCCCTGGCGCAATTAAAATTTGTGACAGTATAAAATTATTTTTTGAATAATTTACTATATAAAAGGCAATCCCTGGCGCAATTAAAATTTGCGACAGTTGAAAATTATTTTTTGAAAAATTTACTATAGAAAAGTCAATCCCTGGCGCACATAAAATTTGCGACAGTATAAAATTATTTTTTGAATAATTTACTATATAAAAGGCAATCCCTGGCGCAATTAAAATTTGTGACAGTATAAAATTATTTTTTGAATAATTTACTATATAAAAGGCAATCCCTGGCGCAATTAAAATTTGCGACAGTTGAAAATTATTTTTTGAATAATTTACTATAGAAAAGGCAATCCCTGGCGTAATTAAAATTTGTGACAGTTGAAAATTAGTTTTTGAATAATTTACTATAGAAAAGGCAATCCCTGGCGCACATAAAATTTGCGACAGTATAAAATTAGTTTTTGAATAATTTACTATAGAAAAGGCAATCCCTGGCGTAATTAAAATTTGTGACAGTTGAAAATTATTTTTTGAATAATTTACTATATAAAAGGCAATCCCTGGCGCAATTAAAATTTGCGACAGTTGAAAATTATTTTTTGAAAAATTTACTATAGAAAAGTCAATCCCTGGCGCACATAAAATTTGCGACAGTATAAAATTATTTTTTGAATAATTTACTATATAAAAGGCAATCCCTGGCGCAATTAAAATTTGTGACAGTATAAAATTATTTTTTGAATAATTTACTATATAAAAGGCAATCCCTGGCGCAATTAAAATTTGTGACAGTTGAAAATTATTTTTTGAATAATTTACTATAGAAAAGGCAATCCCTGGCGTAATTAAAATTTGTGACAGTTGAAAATTAGTTTTTGAATAATTTACTATAGAAAAGGCAATCCCTGGCGCACATAAAATTTGCGACAGTATAAAATTATTTTTTGAATAATTTACTATAGAAAAGGCAATCCCTGGCGCAATTAAAATTTGTGACAGTATAAAATTATTTTTTGAATAATTAACTATAGAAAAGGCAATCCCTGGCGCAATTAAAATTTGTGACAGTTGAAAATTATTTTTTGAATAATTTACTATAGAAAAGTCAATCCCTGGCGCACATAAAATTTGCGACAGTAAAAAATTATTTTTTGAATAATTTACTATAGAAAAGGCAATCCCTGGCGTAATTAAAATTTGTGACAGTATAAAATTAGTTTTTGAATAATTTACTATATAAAAGGCAATCCCTGGGATATTTAAAATTTGCGACAGTATAAAATTAGTTTTTGAAAAATTTATTATAGAAAAGGCAATCCCTGGCGCAATTAAAATTTGTGACAGTTGAAAATTATTTTTTGAATAATTTACTATAGAAAAGTCAATCCCTGGCGCACATAAAATTTGCGACAGTAAAAAATTATTTTTTGAATAATTTACTATAGAAAAGGCAATCCCTGGGATATTTAAAATTTGCGACAGTATAAAATTAGTTTTTGAATAATTTACTATAGAAAAGGCAATCCCTGGCGCAATTAAAATTTGCGACAGTAGAAAATTATTTTTTGAATAATTTACTATAGAAAAGGCAATCCCTGGCGCAATTAAAATTTGCGACAGTATAAAATTAGTTTTTGAAAAATTTACTATAGAAAAGGCAATCCCTGGCGCAATTAAAATTTGCGACAGTAGAAAATTATTTTTTGAATAATTTACTATAGAAAAGGCAATCCCTGGCGCAATTAAAATTTGCGACAGTATAAAATTATTTTTTGAATAATTTACTATATAAAAGGCAATCCCTGGCGCAATTAAAATTTGCGACAGTTGAAAATTATTTTTTGAAAAATTTACTATAGAAAAGGCAATCCCTGGCGCAATTAAAATTTGCGACAGTATAAAATTATTTTTTGAATAATTTACTATATAAAAGGCAATCCCTGGCGCAATTAAAATTTGCGACAGTTGAAAATTATTTTTTGAAAAATTTACTATAGAAAAGGCAATCCCTGGCGCAATTAAAATTTGCGACAGTAGAAAATTATTTTTTGAATAATTTACTATAGAAAAGTCAATCCCTGGCGCACATAAAATTTGTGACAGTATAAAATTATTTTTTGAATAATTTACTATATAAAAGGCAATCCCTGGGATATTTAAAATTTGTGACAGTTGAAAATTAGTTTTTGAATAATTTACTATAGAAAAGGCAATCCCTGGCGCAATTAAAATTTGCGACAGTATAAAATTAGTTTTTGAAAAATTTACTATATAAAAGGCAATCCCTGGCGCAATTAAAATTTGTGACAGTATAAAATTATTTTTTGAATAATTTACTATATAAAAGGCAATCCCTGGCGCAATTAAAATTTGTGACAGTATAAAATTATTTTTTGAATAATTTACTATAGAAAAGGCAATCCCTGGCGCAATTAAAATTTGTGACAGTATAAAATTATTTTTTGAATAATTTACTATAGAAAAGGCAATCCCTGGCATATTTAAAATTTGCGACAGTATAAAATTAGTTTTTGAATAATTTACTATAGAAAAGGCAATCCCTGGCGCAATTAAAATTTGCGACAGTAGAAAATTAGTTTTTGAATAATTTACTATAGAAAAGGCAATCCCTGGCGTAATTAAAATTTGTGACAGTATAAAATTAGTTTTTGAATAATTTACTGTAGAAAAGGCAATCCCTGGCGCAATTAAAATTTGCGACAGTATAAAATTATTTTTTGAATAATTTACTATAGAAAAGGCAATCCCTGGGATATTTAAAATTTGCGACAGTATAAAATTAGTTTTTGAATAATTTACTATAGAAAAGGCAATCCCTGGCGCAATTAAAATTTGCGACAGTAGAAAATTAGTTTTTGAATAATTTACTATAGAAAAGTCAATCCCTGGCGCACATAAAATTTGCGACAGTTGAAAATTATTTTTTGAATAATTTACTATATAAAAGGCAATCCCTGGCGCAATTAAAATTTGCGACAGTTGAAAATTATTTTTTGAAAAATTTACTATAGAAAAGGCAATCCCTGGGATATTTAAAATTTGCGACAGTATAAAATTAGTTTTTGAATAATTTACTATAGAAAAGGCAATCCCTGGCGCAATTAAAATTTGCGACAGTAGAAAATTAGTTTTTGAATAATTTACTATAGAAAAGGCAATCCCTGGCGTAATTAAAATTTCTATAGTAAATTTTTCAAAAACTAATTTTCTACTGTCGCAAATTTTAATTACGCCAGGGATTGCCTTTTCTATAGTAAATTTTTCAAAAACTAATTTTATACTGTCGCAAATTTTAATTGCGCCAGGGATTGCCTTTTCTATAGTAAATTATTCAAAAACTAATTTTATACTGTCACAAATTTTAATTACGCCAGGGATTGCCTTTTCTACAGTAAATTATTCAAAAACTAATTTTATACTGTCACAAATTTTAATTACGCCAGGGATTGCCTTTTCTATAGTAAATTATTCAAAAACTAATTTTCTACTGTCGCAAATTTTAATTGCGCCAGGGATTGCCTTTTCTATAGTAAATTATTCAAAAACTAATTTTATACTGTCGCAAATTTTAAATATCCCAGGGATTGCCTTTTCTATAGTAAATTTTTCAAAAACTAATTTTATACTGTCACAAATTTTAATTGCGCCAGGGATTGCCTTTTATATAGTAAATTATTCAAAAACTAATTTTATACTGTCGCAAATTTTATGTGCGCCAGGGATTGCCTTTTCTATAGTAAATTATTCAAAAAATAATTTTCAACTGTCACAAATTTGCGACAGTATAAAATTAGTTTTTGAATAATTTACTATATAAAAGGCAATCCCTGGGATATTTAAAATTTGCGACAGTATAAAATTAGTTTTTGAATAATTTACTATAGAAAAGTCAATCCCTGGCGCACATAAAATTTGCGACAGTATAAAATTATTTTTTGAATAATTTACTATATAAAAGGCAATCCCTGGCGCAATTAAAATTTGTGACAGTATAAAATTATTTTTTGAATAATTTACTATATAAAAGGCAATCCCTGGCGCAATTAAAATTTGCGACAGTTGAAAATTATTTTTTGAATAATTTACTATAGAAAAGGCAATCCCTGGCGTAATTAAAATTTGTGACAGTTGAAAATTAGTTTTTGAATAATTTACTATAGAAAAGGCAATCCCTGGCGCACATAAAATTTGCGACAGTATAAAATTAGTTTTTGAATAATTTACTATAGAAAAGGCAATCCCTGGCGTAATTAAAATTTGTGACAGTTGAAAATTATTTTTTGAATAATTTACTATATAAAAGGCAATCCCTGGCGCAATTAAAATTTGCGACAGTTGAAAATTATTTTTTGAAAAATTTACTATAGAAAAGTCAATCCCTGGCGCACATAAAATTTGCGACAGTATAAAATTATTTTTTGAATAATTTACTATATAAAAGGCAATCCCTGGCGCAATTAAAATTTGTGACAGTAGAAAATTAGTTTTTGAATAATTTACTATAGAAAAGGCAATCCCTGGCGTAATTAAAATTTGTGACAGTATAAAATTAGTTTTTGAATAATTTACTGTAGAAAAGGCAATCCCTGGCGTAATTAAAATTTGTGACAGTATAAAATTAGTTTTTGAATAATTTACTATAGAAAAGGCAATCCCTGGCGCAATTAAAATTTGCGACAGTATAAAATTAGTTTTTGAAAAATTTACTATAGAAAAGGCAATCCCTGGGATATTTAAAATTTGCGACAGTATAAAATTAGTTTTTGAATAATTTACTGTAGAAAAGGCAATCCCTGGCGCACATAAAATTTGCGACAGTATAAAATTAGTTTTTGAATAATTTACTATAGAAAAGTCAATCCCTGGCGCACATAAAATTTGCGACAGTATAAAATTATTTTTTGAATAATTTACTATAGAAAAGGCAATCCCTGGGATATTTAAAATTTGCGACAGTATAAAATTAGTTTTTGAATAATTTACTATAGAAAAGTCAATCCCTGGCGCACATAAAATTTGCGACAGTATAAAATTAGTTTTTGAATAATTTACTATATAAAAGGCAATCCCTGGCGCAATTAAATTTGTGACAGTATAAAATTATTTTTTGAATAATTTACTATATAAAAGGCAATCCCTGGCGCAATTAAAATTTGCGACAGTTGAAAATTATTTTTTGAATAATTTACTATAGAAAAGGCAATCCCTGGCGCAATTAAAATTTGCGACAGTTGAAAATTAGTTTTTGAAAAATTTACTATAGAAAAGGCAATCCCTGGCGCAATTAAAATTTGTGACAGTTGAAAATTATTTTTTGAATAATTTACTATAGAAAAGGCAATCCCTGGCGCAATTAAAATTTGCGACAGTATAAAATTATTTTTTGAATAATTTACTATAGAAAAGGCAATCCCTGGCGCAATTAAAATTTGTGACAGTATAAAATTATTTTTTGAATAATTTACTATAGAAAAGGCAATCCCTGGGATATTTAAAATTTGCGACAGTTGAAAATTATTTTTTGAAAAATTTACTATAGAAAAGGCAATCCCTGGCGCAATTAAAATTTGCGACAGTAGAAAATTATTTTTTGAATAATTTACTATATAAAAGGCAATCCCTGGGATATTTAAAATTTGCGACAGTATAAAATTAGTTTTTGAATAATTTACTATAGAAAAGGCAATCCCTGGCGCAATTAAAATTTGTGACAGTTGAAAATTATTTTTTGAATAATTTACTATAGAAAAGGCAATCCCTGGCGCACATAAAATTTGCGACAGTATAAAATTAGTTTTTGAATAATTTACTATAGAAAAGTCAATCCCTGGCGCACATAAAATTTGTGACAGTATAAAATTATTTTTTGAATAATTTACTATACAAAAGGCAATCCCTGGGATATTTAAAATTTGCGACAGTTGAAAATTAGTTTTTGAATAATTTACTGTAGAAAAGGCAATCCCTGGCGCACATAAAATTTGCGACAGTATAAAATTAGTTTTTGAATAATTTACTATAGAAAAGTCAATCCCTGGCGCACATAAAATTTGCGACAGTATAAAATTATTTTTTGAATAATTTACTATAGAAAAGGCAATCCCTGGGATATTTAAAATTTGCGACAGTATAAAATTAGTTTTTGAATAATTTACTATAGAAAAGGCAATCCCTGGCGCACATAAAATTTGCGACAGTATAAAATTAGTTTTTGAATAATTTACTATAGAAAAGGCAATCCCTGGCGCAATTAAAATTTGCGACAGTATAAAATTAGTTTTTGAAAAATTTACTATAGAAAAGGCAATCCCTGGCGCACATAAAATTTGCGACAGTATAAAATTAGTTTTTGAATAATTTACTGTAGAAAAGGCAATCCCTGGCGCAATTAAAATTTGCGACAGTATAAAATTAGTTTTTGAAAAATTTACTATAGAAAAGGCAATCCCTGGCGCAATTATAATTTGCGACAGTAGAAAATTATTTTTTGAAAAATTTACTATAGAAAAGGCAATCCCTGGCGCAATTAAAATTTGCGACAGTTGAAAATTAGTTTTTGAAAAATTTACTATAGAAAAGGCAATCCCTGGCGCAATTAAAATTTGTGACAGTTGAAAATTATTTTTTGAATAATTTACTATAGAAAAGGCAATCCCTGGCGCAATTAAAATTTGCGACAGTTGAAAATTAGTTTTTGAAAAATTTACTATAGAAAAGGCAATCCCTGGCGCAATTAAAATTTGTGACAGTTGAAAATTATTTTTTGAATAATTTACTATAGAAAAGGCAATCCCTGGCGCAATTAAAATTTGCGACAGTATAAAATTATTTTTTGAATAATTTACTATAGAAAAGGCAATCCCTGGCGCAATTAAAATTTGTGACAGTTGAAAATTATTTTTTGAATAATTTACTATAGAAAAGTCAATCCCTGGCGCACATAAAATTTGTGACAGTATAAAAATATTTTTTGAATAATTTACTATATAAAAGGCAATCCCTGGGATATTTAAAATTTGCGACAGTATAAAATTAGTTTTTGAATAATTTACTATAGAAAAGGCAATCCCTGGCGCAATTAAAATTTGTGACAGTTGAAAATTATTTTTTGAATAATTTACTGTAGAAAAGGCAATCCCTGGCGCAATTAAAATTTGCGACAGTAGAAAATTAGTTTTTGAATAATTTACTATAGAAAAGGCAATCCCTGGGATATTTAAAATTTGCGACAGTTGAAAATTAGTTTTTGAATAATTTACTATAGAAAAGGCAATCCCTGGCGCAATTAAAATTTGCGACAGTATAAAATTATTTTTTGAATAATTTACTATAGAAAAGGCAATCCCTGGCGCAATTAAAATTTGCGACAGTATAAAATTAGTTTTTGAAAAATTTACTATAGAAAAGGCAATCCCTGGCGCACATAAAATTTGCGACAGTATAAAATTATTTTTTGAATAATTTACTATAGAAAAGGCAATCCCTGGGATATTTAAAATTTGTGACAGTTGAAAATTATTTTTTGAATAATTTACTATAGAAAAGTCAATCCCTGGCGCACATAAAATTTGCGACAGTAAAAAATTATTTTTTGAATAATTTACTATAGAAAAGGCAATCCCTGGCGCAATTAAAATTTGCGACAGTATAAAATTAGTTTTTGAAAAATTTACTATAGAAAAGGCAATCCCTGGGATATTTAAAATTTGCGACAGTTGAAAATTAGTTTTTGAATAATTTACTATAGAAAAGGCAATCCCTGGCGCACATAAAATTTGCGACAGTATAAAATTAGTTTTTGAATAATTTACTATAGAAAAGTCAATCCCTGGCGCACATAAAATTTGCGACAGTATAAAATTATTTTTTGAATAATTTACTATATAAAAGGCAATCCCTGGCGCAATTAAAATTTGCGACAGTATAAAATTATTTTTTGAATAATTTACTATAGAAAAGGCAATCCCTGGGATATTTAAAATTTGCGACAGTTGAAAATTAGTTTTTGAATAATTTACTATATAAAAGGCAATCCCTGGCGCACATAAAATTTGCCACAGTTGAAAATTATTTTTTGAATAATTTACTATATAAAAGGCAATCCCTGGCGCACATAAAATTTGCGACAGTATAAAATTAGTTTTTGAATAATTTACTATAGAAAAGGCAATCCCTGGCGTAATTAAAATTTGCGACAGTATAAAATTATTTTTTGAATAATTTACTATAGAAAAGGCAATCCCTGGCGCAATTAAAATTTGCGACAGTATAAAATTATTTTTTGAATAATTTACTATATAAAAGGCAATCCCTGGCGCAATTAAAATTTGCGACAGTATAAAATTAGTTTTTGAATAATTTACTGTAGAAAAGGCAATCCCTGGCGCACATAAAATTTGCGACAGTATAAAATTAGTTTTTGAATAATTTACTATAGAAAAGTCAATTCCTGGCGCAATTAAAATTTGCGACAGTATAAAATTATTTTTTGAATAATTTACTATATAAAAGGCAATCCCTGGCGCAATTAAAATTTGCGACAGTATAAAATTATTTTTTGAATAATTTACTATAGAAAAGGCAATCCCTGGGATATTTAAAATTTGCGACAGTTGAAAATTAGTTTTTGAATAATTTACTATAGAAAAGGCAATCCCTGGCGCACATAAAATTTGCGACAGTATAAAATTAGTTTTTGAATAATTTTCTATAGAAAAGTCAATCCCTGGCGCACATAAAATTTGCGACAGTATAAAATTATTTTTTGAATAATTTACTATATAAAAGGCAATCCCTGGCGCAATTAAAATTTGCGACAGTATAAAATTAGTTTTTGAATAATTTACTATAGAAAAGGCAATCCCTGGCGTAATTAAAATTTGCGACAGTATAAAATTATTTTTTGAATAATTTACTATAGAAAAGGCAATCCCTGGCGCAATTAAAATTTGCGACAGTATAAAATTATTTTTTGAATAATTTACTATATAAAAGGCAATCCCTGGCGCAATTAAAATTTGCGACAGTATAAAATTATTTTTTGAATAATTTACTATAGAAAAGGCAATCCCTGGGATATTTAAAATTTGCGACAGTATAAAATTAGTTTTTGAATAATTTACTATAGAAAAGGCAATCCCTGGCGCAATTAAAATTTGCGACAGTATAAAATTATTTTTTGAATAATTTACTATAGAAAAGGCAATCCCTGGCGCAATTAAAATTTGCGACAGTATAAAATTAGTTTTTGAATAATTTACTATAGAAAAGGCAATCCCTGGCGCACATAAAATTTGCGACAGTATAAAATTAGTTTTTGAATAATTTACTATAGAAAAGGCAATCCCTGGCGCACATAAAATTTGCGACAGTATAAAATTAGTTTTTGAATAATTTACTATAGAAAAGTCAATCCCTGGCGCACATAAAATTTGCGACAGTATAAAATTAGTTTTTGAATAATTTACTATAGAAAAGGCAATCCCTGGCGTAATTAAAATTTGCGACAGTATAAAATTATTTTTTGAATAATTTACTATATAAAAGGCAATCCCTGGCGCACATAAAATTTGTGACAGTATAAAATTATTTTTTGAATAATTTACTATATAAAAGGCAATCCCTGGCGCAATTAAAATTTGCGACAGTAGAAAATTATTTTTTGAATAATTTACTATAGAAAAGGCAATCCCTGGCGTAATTAAAATTTGCGACAGTATAAAATTATTTTTTGAATAATTTACTATAGAAAAGGCAATCCCTGGCGCAATTAAAATTTGCGACAGTATAAAATTAGTTTTTGAATAATTTACTATAGAAAAGGCAATCCCTGGCGCACATAAAATTTGTGACAGTATAAAATTATTTTTTGAATAATTTACTATATAAAAGGCAATCCCTGGCGCAATTAAAATTTGCGACAGTAGAAAATTATTTTTTGAATAATTTACTATAGAAAAGGCAATCCCTGGCGTAATTAAAATTTGCGACAGTATAAAATTATTTTTTGAATAATTTACTATAGAAAAGGCAATCCCTGGCGCAATTAAAATTTGTGACAGTATAAAATTATTTTTTGAATAATTTACTATAGAAAAGGCAATCCCTGGCGTAATTAAAATTTGCGACAGTATAAAATTATTTTTTGAATAATTTACTATAGAAAAGGCAATCCCTGGCGCACTTAAAATTTGCGACAGTATAAAATTATTTTTTGAATAATTTACTATAGAAAAGTCAATCCCTGGCGCACATAAAATTTGTGACAGTATAAATTTATTTTTTGAATAATTTACTATATAAAAGGCAATCCCTGGCGCAATTAAAATTTGCGACAGTAGAAAATTAGTTTTTGAATAATTTACTATAGAAAAGGCAATCCCTGGCGTAATTAAAATTTGCGACAGTATAAAATTATTTTTTGAATAATTTACTATAGAAAAGGCAATCCCTGGCGCAATTAAAATTTGCGACAGTATAAAATTAGTTTTTGAATAATTTACTATAGAAAAGGCAATCCCTGGCGCACATAAAATTTGCGACAGTATAAAATTAGTTTTTGAATAATTTACTATAGAAAAGTCAATCCCTGGCGCACATAAAATTTGCGACAGTATAAAATTAGTTTTTGAATAATTTACTATAGAAAAGGCAATCCCTGGCGTAATTAAAATTTGCGACAGTATAAAATTATTTTTTGAATAATTTACTATAGAAAAGGCAATCCCTGGCGCAATTAAAATTTGCGACAGTATAAAATTATTTTTTGAATAATTTACTATAGAAAAGTCAATCCCTGGCGCACATAAAATTTGCGACAGTATAAAATTAGTTTTTGAATAATTTACTGTAGAAAAGGCAATCCCTGGCGCAATTAAAATTTGTGACAGTTGAAAATTATTTTTTGAATAATTTACTATAGAAAAGGCAATCCCTGGCGCAATTAAAATTTGTGACAGTTGAAAATTAGTTTTTGAAAAATTTACTATATAAAAGGCAATCCCTGGCGTAATTAAAATTTGCGACAGTAGAAAATTATTTTTTGAATAATTTACTATAGAAAAGGCAATCCCTGGCGCACATAAAATTTGCGACAGTATAAAATTAGTTTTTGAATAATTTACTATAGAAAAGGCAATCCCTGGCGCACATAAAATTTGCGACAGTATAAAATTATTTTTTGAATAATTTACTATATAAAATGCAATCCCTGGGATATTTAAAATTTGCGACAGTATAAAATTAGTTTTTGAATAATTTACTGTAGAAAAGGCAATCCCTGGCGCAATTAAAATTTGTGACAGTTGAAAATTATTTTTTGAATAATTTACTATAGAAAAGGCAATCCCTGGCGCAATTAAAATTTGTGACAGTTGAAAATTAGTTTTTGAAAAATTTACTATATAAAAGGCAATCCCTGGCGCAATTAAAATTTGTGACAGTTGAAAATTATTTTTTGAATAATTTACGATAGAAAAGGCAATCCCTGGCGCACATAAAATTTGCGACAGTTGAAAATTAGTTTTTGAATAATTTACTATAGAAAAGGCAATCCCTGGCGCACATAAAATTTGCGACAGTATAAAATTAGTTTTTGAATAATTTACTGTAGAAAAGGCAATCCCTGGCGCAATTAAAATTTGCGACAGTATAAAATTATTTTTTGAATAATTTACTATAGAAAAGGCAATCCCTGGCGTAATTAAAATTTGCGACAGTATAAAATTAGTTTTTGAATAATTTACTATAGAAAAGGCAATCCCTGGGATATTTAAAATTTGCGACAGTATAAAATTATTTTTTGAATAATTTACTATAGAAAAGGCAATCCCTGGGATATTTAAAATTTGCGACAGTATAAAATTATTTTTTGAATAATTTACTATAGAAAAGGCAATCCCTGGCGCACATAAAATTTGCGACAGTATAAAATTAGTTTTTGAATAATTTACTGTAGAAAAGGCAATCCCTGGGATATTTAAAATTTGCGACAGTATAAAATTATTTTTTGAATAATTTACTATATAAAAGGCAATCCCTGGCGCAATTAAAATTTGCGACAGTATAAAATTATTTTTTGAATAATTTACTATAGAAAAGGCAATCCCTGGGATATTTAAAATTTGCGACAGTATAAAATTAGTTTTTGAATAATTTACTATAGAAAAGGCAATCCCTGGGATATTTAAAATTTGCGACAGTATAAAATTAGTTTTTGAATAATTTACTGTAGAAAAGGCAATCCCTGGCGCAATTAAAATTTGCGACAGTATAAAATTAGTTTTTGAATAATTTACTATAGAAAAGGCAATCCCTGGGATATTTAAAATTTGTGACAGTTGAAAATTATTTTTTGAATAATTTACTATAGAAAAGGCAATCCCTGGCGCAATTAAAATTTGCGACAGTATAAAATTATTTTTTGAATAATTTACTATAGAAAAGGCAATCCCTGGCGCACATAAAATTTGCGACAGTATAAAATTAGTTTTTGAATATTTTACTATAGAAAAGGCAATCCCTGGCGCAATTAAAATTTGTGACAGTTGAAAATTATTTTTTGAATAATTTACTATAGAAAAGGCAATCCCTGGCGCAATTAAAATTTGTGACAGTTGAAAATTAGTTTTTGAAAAATTTACTATATAAAAGGCAATCCCTGGGATATTTAAAATTTGCGACAGTAGAAAATTAGTTTTTGAATAATTTACTATAGAAAAGGCAATCCCTGGCGCACATAAAATTTGCGACAGTATAAAATTAGTTTTTGAATAATTTACTGTAGAAAAGGCAATCCCTGGGATATTTAAAATTTGCGACAGTATAAAATTAGTTTTTGAATAATTTACTGTAGAAAAGGCAATCCCTGGGATATTTAAAATTTGCGACAGTATAAAATTATTTTTTGAATAATTTACTATAGAAAAGGCAATCCCTGGCGCACATAAAATTTGCGACAGTAAAAAATTAGTTTTTGAAAAATTTACTATAGAAAAGGCAATCCCTGGGATATTTAAAATTTGCGACAGTATAAAATTAGTTTTTGAATAATTTACTATAGAAAAGGCAATCCCTGGGATATTTAAAATTTGCGACAGTATAAAATTATTTTTTGAATAATTTACTATAGAAAAGGCAATCCCTGGCGCATTTAAAATTTGTGACAGTATAAAATTATTTTTTGAATAATTTACTATAGAAAAGGCAATCCCTGGCGTAATTAAAATTTGCGACAGTATAAAATTATTTTTTGAATAATTTACTATAGAAAAGGCAATCCCTGGCGCACTTAAAATTTGCGACAGTATAAAATTATTTTTTGAATAATTTACTATAGAAAAGTCAATCCCTGGCGCACATAAAATTTGTGACAGTATAAATTTATTTTTTGAATAATTTACTATATAAAAGGCAATCCCTGGCGCAATTAAAATTTGCGACAGTAGAAAATTAGTTTTTGAATAATTTACTATAGAAAAGGCAATCCCTGGCGTAATTAAAATTTGCGACAGTATAAAATTATTTTTTGAATAATTTACTATAGAAAAGGCAATCCCTGGCGCAATTAAAATTTGCGACAGTATAAAATTAGTTTTTGAATAATTTACTATAGAAAAGGCAATCCCTGGCGCACATAAAATTTGCGACAGTATAAAATTAGTTTTTGAATAATTTACTATAGAAAAGTCAATCCCTGGCGCACATAAAATTTGCGACAGTATAAAATTAGTTTTTGAATAATTTACTATAGAAAAGGCAATCCCTGGCGTAATTAAAATTTGCGACAGTATAAAATTATTTTTTGAATAATTTACTATAGAAAAGGCAATCCCTGGCGCAATTAAAATTTGCGACAGTATAAAATTATTTTTTGAATAATTTACTATAGAAAAGTCAATCCCTGGCGCACATAAAATTTGCGACAGTATAAAATTAGTTTTTGAATAATTTACTGTAGAAAAGGCAATCCCTGGCGCAATTAAAATTTGTGACAGTTGAAAATTATTTTTTGAATAATTTACTATAGAAAAGGCAATCCCTGGCGCAATTAAAATTTGTGACAGTTGAAAATTAGTTTTTGAAAAATTTACTATATAAAAGGCAATCCCTGGCGTAATTAAAATTTGCGACAGTAGAAAATTATTTTTTGAATAATTTACTATAGAAAAGGCAATCCCTGGCGCACATAAAATTTGCGACAGTATAAAATTAGTTTTTGAATAATTTACTATAGAAAAGGCAATCCCTGGCGCACATAAAATTTGCGACAGTATAAAATTATTTTTTGAATAATTTACTATATAAAATGCAATCCCTGGGATATTTAAAATTTGCGACAGTATAAAATTAGTTTTTGAATAATTTACTGTAGAAAAGGCAATCCCTGGCGCAATTAAAATTTGTGACAGTTGAAAATTATTTTTTGAATAATTTACTATAGAAAAGGCAATCCCTGGCGCAATTAAAATTTGTGACAGTTGAAAATTAGTTTTTGAAAAATTTACTATATAAAAGGCAATCCCTGGCGCAATTAAAATTTGTGACAGTTGAAAATTATTTTTTGAATAATTTACGATAGAAAAGGCAATCCCTGGCGCACATAAAATTTGCGACAGTTGAAAATTAGTTTTTGAATAATTTACTATAGAAAAGGCAATCCCTGGCGCACATAAAATTTGCGACAGTATAAAATTAGTTTTTGAATAATTTACTGTAGAAAAGGCAATCCCTGGCGCAATTAAAATTTGCGACAGTATAAAATTATTTTTTGAATAATTTACTATAGAAAAGGCAATCCCTGGCGTAATTAAAATTTGCGACAGTATAAAATTAGTTTTTGAATAATTTACTATAGAAAAGGCAATCCCTGGGATATTTAAAATTTGCGACAGTATAAAATTATTTTTTGAATAATTTACTATAGAAAAGGCAATCCCTGGGATATTTAAAATTTGCGACAGTATAAAATTATTTTTTGAATAATTTACTATAGAAAAGGCAATCCCTGGCGCACATAAAATTTGCGACAGTATAAAATTAGTTTTTGAATAATTTACTGTAGAAAAGGCAATCCCTGGGATATTCAAAATTTGCGACAGTATAAAATTATTTTTTGAATAATTTACTATATAAAAGGCAATCCCTGGCGCAATTAAAATTTGCGACAGTATAAAATTATTTTTTGAATAATTTACTATAGAAAAGGCAATCCCTGGGATATTTAAAATTTGCGACAGTATAAAATTAGTTTTTGAATAATTTACTATAGAAAAGGCAATCCCTGGGATATTTAAAATTTGCGACAGTATAAAATTAGTTTTTGAATAATTTACTGTAGAAAAGGCAATCCCTGGCGCAATTAAAATTTGCGACAGTATAAAATTAGTTTTTGAATAATTTACTATAGAAAAGGCAATCCCTGGGATATTTAAAATTTGTGACAGTTGAAAATTATTTTTTGAATAATTTACTATAGAAAAGGCAATCCCTGGCGCAATTAAAATTTGCGACAGTATAAAATTATTTTTTGAATAATTTACTATAGAAAAGGCAATCCCTGGCGCACATAAAATTTGCGACAGTATAAAATTAGTTTTTGAATATTTTACTATAGAAAAGGCAATCCCTGGCGCAATTAAAATTTGTGACAGTTGAAAATTATTTTTTGAATAATTTACTATAGAAAAGGCAATCCCTGGCGCAATTAAAATTTGTGACAGTTGAAAATTAGTTTTTGAAAAATTTACTATATAAAAGGCAATCCCTGGGATATTTAAAATTTGCGACAGTAGAAAATTAGTTTTTGAATAATTTACTATAGAAAAGGCAATCCCTGGCGCACATAAAATTTGCGACAGTATAAAATTAGTTTTTGAATAATTTACTGTAGAAAAGGCAATCCCTGGGATATTTAAAATTTGCGACAGTATAAAATTAGTTTTTGAATAATTTACTGTAGAAAAGGCAATCCCTGGGATATTTAAAATTTGCGACAGTATAAAATTATTTTTTGAATAATTTACTATAGAAAAGGCAATCCCTGGCGCACATAAAATTTGCGACAGTAAAAAATTAGTTTTTGAAAAATTTACTATAGAAAAGGCAATCCCTGGGATATTTAAAATTTGCGACAGTATAAAATTAGTTTTTGAATAATTTACTATAGAAAAGGCAATCCCTGGGATATTTAAAATTTGCGACAGTTGAAAATTAGTTTTTGAATAATTTACTATAGAAAAGGCAATCCCTGGCGCACATAAAATTTGCGACAGTAAAAAATTATTTTTTGAATAATTTACTATAGAAAAGGCAATCCCTGGCGCACATAAAATTTGCGACAGTAAAAAATTAGTTTTTGAAAAATTTACTATAGAAAATGCAATCCCTGGGATATTTAAAATTTGCGACAGTATAAAATTAGTTTTTGAATAATTTACTGTAGAAAAGGCAATCCCTGGGATATTTAAAATTTGCGACAGTATAAAATTATTTTTTGAATAATTTACTATAGAAAAGGCAATCCCTGGCGCACATAAAATTTGCGACAGTATAAAATTAGTTTTTGAATAATTTACTGTAGAAAAGGCAATCCCTGGCGCAATTAAAATTTGCGACAGTATAAAATTATTTTTTGAATAATTTACTATAGAAAAGGCAATCCCTGGCGCACATAAAATTTGCGACAGTATAAAATTAGTTTTTGAATAATTTACTGTAGAAAAGGCAATCCCTGGCGCAATTAAAATTTGTGACAGTTGAAAATTATTTTTTGAATAATTTACTATAGAAAAGGCAATCCCTGGCGCAATTAAAATTTGTGACAGTTGAAAATTAGTTTTTGAAAAATTTACTATATAAAAGGCAATCCCTGGCGTAATTAAAATTTGCGACAGTAGAAAATTAGTTTTTGAATAATTTACTATAGAAAAGGCAATCCCTGGCGCACATAAAATTTGCGACAGTATAAAATTAGTTTTTGAATAATTTACTGTAGAAAAGGCAATCCCTGGGATATTTAAAATTTGCGACAGTATAAAATTATTTTTTGAATAATTTACTATATAAAAGGCAATCCCTGGCGCAATTAAAATTTGCGACAGTATAAAATTATTTTTTGAATAATTTACTATAGAAAAGGCAATCCCTGGGATATTTAAAATTTGCGACAGTTGAAAATTAGTTTTTGAATAATTTACTATAGAAAAGGCAATCCCTGGCGCACATAAAATTTGCGACAGTAAAAAATTAGTTTTTGAATAATTTACTATAGAAAAGGCAATCCCTGGCGCACATAAAATTTGCGACAGTAAAAAATTAGTTTTTGAAAAATTTACTATATAAAAGGCAATCCCTGGCGTAATTAAAATTTGCGACAGTATAAAATTATTTTTTGAATAATTTACTGTAGAAAAGGCAATCCCTGGGATATTTAAAATTTGCGACAGTATAAAATTATTTTTTGAATAATTTACTATAGAAAAGGCAATCCCTGGCGCACATAAAATTTGCGACAGTAAAAAATTAGTTTTTGAAAAATTTACTATAGAAAAGGCAATCCCTGGCGCAATTAAAATTTGCGACAGTATAAAATAATTTTTTGAATAATTTACTATATAAAAGGCAATCCCTGGCGCAATTAAAATTTGTGACAATTGAAAATTATTTTTTGAATAATTTACTATAGAAAAGGCAATCCCTGGGATATTTAAAATTTGCGACAGTAGAAAATTAGTTTTTGAATAATTTACTATAGAAAAGGCAATCCCTGGCGCACATAAAATTTGCGACAGTATAAAATTAGTTTTTGAATAATTTACTGTAGAAAAGGCAATCCCTGGGATATTTAAAATTTGCGACAGTATAAAATTAGTTTTTGAATAATTTACTGTAGAAAAGGCAATCCCTGGGATATTTAAAATTTGCGACAGTATAAAATTATTTTTTGAATAATTTACTATAGAAAAGGCAATCCCTGGCGCACATAAAATTTGCGACAGTAAAAAATTAGTTTTTGAAAAATTTACTATAGAAAAGGCAATCCCTGGGATATTTAAAATTTGCGACAGTATAAAATTAGTTTTTGAATAATTTACTATAGAAAAGGCAATCCCTGGGATATTTAAAATTTGCGACAGTTGAAAATTAGTTTTTGAATAATTTACTATAGAAAAGGCAATCCCTGGCGCACATAAAATTTGCGACAGTAAAAAATTATTTTTTGAATAATTTACTATAGAAAAGGCAATCCCTGCCGCACATAAAATTTGCGACAGTAAAAAATTAGTTTTTGAAAAATTTACTATAGAAAATGCAATCCCTGGGATATTTAAAATTTGCGACAGTATAAAATTAGTTTTTGAATAATTTACTGTAGAAAAGGCAATCCCTGGGATATTTAAAATTTGCGACAGTATAAAATTATTTTTTGAATAATTTACTATAGAAAAGGCAATCCCTGGCGCACATAAAATTTGCGACAGTATAAAATTAGTTTTTGAATAATTTACTGTAGAAAAGGCAATCCCTGGCGCAATTAAAATTTGCGACAGTATAAAATTATTTTTTGAATAATTTACTATAGAAAAGGCAATCCCTGGCGCACATAAAATTTGCGACAGTATAAAATTAGTTTTTGAATAATTTACTGTAGAAAAGGCAATCCCTGGCGCAATTAAAATTTGTGACAGTTGAAAATTATTTTTTGAATAATTTACTATAGAAAAGGCAATCCCTGGCGCAATTAAAATTTGTGACAGTTGAAAATTAGTTTTTGAAAAATTTACTATATAAAAGGCAATCCCTGGCGTAATTAAAATTTGCGACAGTAGAAAATTAGTTTTTGAATAATTTACTATAGAAAAGGCAATCCCTGGCGCACATAAAATTTGCGACAGTATAAAATTAGTTTTTGAATAATTTACTGTAGAAAAGGCAATCCCTGGGATATTTAAAATTTGCGACAGTATAAAATTATTTTTTGAATAATTTACTATATAAAAGGCAATCCCTGGCGCAATTAAAATTTGCGACAGTATAAAATTATTTTTTGAATAATTTACTATAGAAAAGGCAATCCCTGGGATATTTAAAATTTGCGACAGTTGAAAATTAGTTTTTGAATAATTTACTATAGAAAAGGCAATCCCTGGCGCACATAAAATTTGCGACAGTAAAAAATTAGTTTTTGAATAATTTACTATAGAAAAGGCAATCCCTGGCGCACATAAAATTTGCGACAGTAAAAAATTAGTTTTTGAAAAATTTACTATATAAAAGGCAATCCCTGGCGTAATTAAAATTTGCGACAGTATAAAATTATTTTTTGAATAATTTACTGTAGAAAAGGCAATCCCTGGGATATTTAAAATTTGCGACAGTATAAAATTATTTTTTGAATAATTTACTATAGAAAAGGCAATCCCTGGCGCACATAAAATTTGCGACAGTAAAAAATTAGTTTTTGAAAAATTTACTATAGAAAAGGCAATCCCTGGCGCAATTAAAATTTGCGACAGTATAAAATTATTTTTTGAATAATTTACTATATAAAAGGCAATCCCTGGCGCAATTAAAATTTGTGACAATTGAAAATTATTTTTTGAATAATTTACTATAGAAAAGGCAATCCCTGGGATATTTAAAATTTGCGACAGTATAAAATTATTTTTTGAATAATTTACTATAGAAAAGGCAATCCCTGGCGCAATTAAAATTTGCGACAGTAGAAAATTATTTTTTGAATAATTTACTATAGAAAAGGCAATCCCTGGCGCACATAAAATTTGCGACAGTAGAAAATTAGTTTTTGAATAATTTACTGTAGAAAAGGCAATCCCTGGCGCAATTAAAATTTGCGACAGTATAAAATTAGTTTTTGAATAATTTACTATATAAAAGGCAATCCCTGGGATATTTAAAATTTGCGACAGTATAAAATTAGTTTTTGAATAATTTACTATAGAAAAGGCAATCCCTGGCGCACATAAAATTTGCGACAGTATAAAATTATTTTTTGAATAATTTACTATATAAAAGGCAATCCCTGGCGCAATTAAAATTTGTGACAGTTGAAAATTATTTTTTGAATAATTTACTATAGAAAAGGCAATCCCTGGGATATTTAAAATTTGCGACAGTATAAAATTATTTTTTGAATAATTTACTATAGAAAAGGCAATCCCTGGCGCAATTAAAATTTGCGACAGTAGAAAATTATTTTTTGAATAATTTACTATAGAAAAGGCAATCCCTGGCGCACATAAAATTTGCGACAGTAGAAAATTAGTTTTTGAATAATTTACTATAGAAAAGGCAATCCCTGGCGCAATTAAAATTTGCGACAGTAGAAAATTATTTTTTGAATAATTTACTATAGAAAAGGCAATCCCTGGCGCACATAAAATTTGCGACAGTAGAAAATTAGTTTTTGAATAATTTACTATAGAAAAGGCAATCCCTGGCGCAATTAAAATTTGCGACAGTATAAAATTATTTTTTGAATAATTTACTATAGAAAAGGCAATCCCTGGCGCAATTAAAATTTGCGACAGTATAAAATTATTTTTTGAATAATTTACTATAGAAAAGGCAATCCCTGGCGCAATTAAAATTTGTGACAGTTGAAAATTATTTTTTGAATAATTTACTGTAGAAAAGGCAATCCCTAGCGCAATTAAAATTTGCGACAGTTGAAAATTATTTTTTGAATAATTTACTGTAGAAAAGGCAATCCCTGGCGCAATTAAAATTTGCGACAGTATAAAATTAGTTTTTGAATAATTTACTGTAGAAAAGGCAATCCCTGGGATATTTAAAATTTGCGACAGTATAAAATTATTTTTTGAATAATTTACTGTAGAAAAGGCAATCCCTGGGATATTTAAAATTTGCGACAGTATAAAATTAGTTTTTGAATAATTTACTATAGAAAAGGCAATCCCTGGCGCAATTAAAATTTGTGACAGTAGAAAATTATTTTTTGAATAATTTACTATAGAAAAGGCAATCCCTGGCGCAATTAAAATTTGCGACAGTATAAAATTATTTTTTGAATAATTTACTATATAAAAGGCAATTCCTGGCGCAATTAAAATTTGTGACAGTTGAAAATTATTTTTTGAATAATTTACTATAGAAAAGGCAATCCCTGGGATATTTAAAATTTGCGACAGTATAAAATTATTTTTTGAATAATTTACTATAGAAAAGGCAATCCCTGGCGCAATTAAAATTTGCGACAGTAGAAAATTATTTTTTGAATAATTTACTATAGAAAAGGCAATCCCTGGCGCACATAAAATTTGCGACAGTAGAAAATTAGTTTTTGAATAATTTACTGTAGAAAAGGCAATCCCTGGCGCAATTAAAATTTGCGACAGTATAAAATTAGTTTTTGAATAATTTACTATATAAAAGGCAATCCCTGGGATATTTAAAATTTGCGACAGTATAAAATTAGTTTTTGAATAATTTACTATAGAAAAGGCAATCCCTGGCGCACATAAAATTTGCGACAGTATAAAATTATTTTTTGAATAATTTACTATATAAAAGGCAATCCCTGGCGCAATTAAAATTTGTGACAGTTGAAAATTATTTTTTGAATAATTTACTATATAAAAGGCAATCCCTGGCGCAATTAAAATTTGTGACAGTTGAAAATTATTTTTTGAATAATTTACTATAGAAAAGGCAATCCCTGGGATATTTAAAATTTGCGACAGTATAAAATTATTTTTTGAATAATTTACTATAGAAAAGGCAATCCCTGGCGCAATTAAAATTTGTGACAGTTGAAAATTATTTTTTGAATAATTTACTATAGAAAAGGCAATCCCTGGCGCAATTAAAATTTGCGACAGTATAAAATTATTTTTTGAATAATTTACTATAGAAAAGGCAATCCCTGGCGCAATTAAAATTTGTGACAGTTGAAAATTATTTTTTGAATAATTTACTGTAGAAAAGGCAATCCCTGGCGCAATTAAAATTTGCGACAGTTGAAAATTATTTTTTGAATAATTTACTGTAGAAAAGGCAATCCCTGGCGCAATTAAAATTTGCGACAGTATAAAATTAGTTTTTGAATAATTTACTGTAGAAAAGGCAATCCCTGGGATATTTAAAATTTGCGACAGTATAAATTTATTTTTTGAATAATTTACTGTAGAAAAGGCAATCCCTGGGATATTTAAAATTTGCGACAGTATAAAATTAGTTTTTGAATAATTTACTATAGAAAAGGCAATCCCTGGCGCAATTAAAATTTGTGACAGTAGAAAATTATTTTTTGAATAATTTACTATAGAAAAGGCAATCCCTGGCGCAATTAAAATTTGCGACAGTATAAAATTATTTTTTGAATAATTTACTATATAAAAGGCAATCCCTGGCGCAATTAAAATTTGTGACAGTTGAAAATTATTTTTTGAATAATTTACTATAGAAAAGGCAATCCCTGGGATATTTAAAATTTGCGACAGTATAAAATTATTTTTTGAATAATTTACTATAGAAAAGGCAATCCCTGGCGCAATTAAAATTTGCGACAGTAGAAAATTATTTTTTGAATAATTTACTATAGAAAAGGCAATCCCTGGCGCACATAAAATTTGCGACAGTAGAAAATTAGTTTTTGAATAATTTACTGTAGAAAAGGCAATCCCTGGCGCAATTAAAATTTGCGACAGTATAAAATTAGTTTTTGAATAATTTACTATATAAAAGGCAATCCCTGGGATATTTAAAATTTGCGACAGTATAAAATTAGTTTTTGAATAATTTACTATAGAAAAGGCAATCCCTGGCGCACATAAAATTTGCGACAGTATAAAATTATTTTTTGAATAATTTACTATATAAAAGGCAATCCCTGGCGCAATTAAAATTTGTGACAGTTGAAAATTATTTTTTGAATAATTTACTATAGAAAAGGCAATCCCTGGGATATTTAAAATTTGCGACAGTATAAAATTATTTTTTGAATAATTTACTATAGAAAAGGCAATCCCTGGCGCAATTAAAATTTGTGACAGTTGAAAATTATTTTTTGAATAATTTACTATAGAAAAGGCAATCCCTGGCGCAATTAAAATTTGCGACAGTATAAAATTATTTTTTGAATAATTTACTATAGAAAAGGCAATCCCTGGCGCACATAAAATTTGCGACAGTATAAAATTAGTTTTTGAATAATTTACTATATAAAAGGCAATCCCTGGCGCAATTAAAATTTGCGACAGTATAAAATTATTTTTTGAATAATTTACTATATAAAAGGCAATCCCTGGCGCAATTAAAATTTGCGACAGTATAAAATTAGTTTTTGAATAATTTACTATAGAAAAGGCAATCCCTGGCGCAATTAAAATTTGCGACAGTATAAAATTATTTTTTGAATAATTTACTATAGAAAAGGCAATCCCTGGCGCACATAAAATTTGCGACAGTATAAAATTATTTTTTGAATAATTTACTATAGAAAAGGCAATCCCTGGCGCAATTAAAATTTGCGACAGTATAAAATTATTTTTTGAATAATTTACTGTAGAAAAGGTAATCCCTGGGATATTTAAAATTTGCGACAGTTGAAAATTATTTTTTGAATAATTTACTATATAAAAGGCAATCCCTGGCGCAATTAAAATTTGCGACAGTATAAAATTATTTTTTGAATAATTTACTATATAAAAGGCAATTCCTGGCGCAATTAAAATTTGCGACAGTATAAAATTAGTTTTTGAATAATTTACTATATAAAAGGCAATCCCTGGCGTAATTAAAATTTGCGACAGTAGAAAATTATTTTTTGAATAATTTACTATAGAAAAGGCAATCCCTGGCGCACATAAAATTTGCGACAGTATAAAATTAGTTTTTGAATAATTTACTATAGAAAAGGCAATCCCTGGGATATTTAAAATTTGCGACAGTATAAAATTAGTTTTTGAATAATTTACTATAGAAAAGGCAATCCCTGGCGCAATTAAAATTTGCGACAGTATAAAATTAGTTTTTGAATAATTTACTATAGAAAAGGCAATCCCTGGGATATTTAAAATTTGCGACAGTATAAAATTATTTTTTGAATAATTTACTATATAAAAGGCAATCCCTGGGATATTTAAAATTTGCGACAGTATAAAATTAGTTTTTGAATAATTTACTATATAAAAGGCAATCCCTGGCGCAATTAAAATTTGCGACAGTATAAAATTAGTTTTTGAATAATTTACTATAGAAAAGGCAATCCCTGGCGCAATTAAAATTTGCGACAGTATAAAATTATTTTTTGAATAATTTACTATAGAAAAGGCAATCCCTGGCGCACATAAAATTTGCGACAGTTGAAAATTATTTTTTGAATAATTTACTATAGAAAAGGCAATCCCTGGCGCACATAAAATTTGCGACAGTATAAAATTAGTTTTTGAATAATTTACTATATAAAAGGCAATCCCTGGCGCAATTAAAATTTGCGACAGTATAAAATTAGTTTTTGAATAATTTACTATATAAAAGGCAATCCCTGGTGCAATTAAAATTTGCGACAGTATAAAATTAGTTTTTGAATAATTTACTATAGAAAAGGCAATCCCTGGGATATTTAAAATTTGCGACAGTATAAAATTATTTTTTGAATAATTTACTATATAAAAGGCAATCCCTGGCGCACATAAAATTTGTGACAGTTGAAAATTATTTTTTGAATAATTTACTATAGAAAAGGCAATCCCTGGCGCAATTAAAATTTGTGACAGTTGAAAATTATTTTTTGAATAATTTACTATAGAAAAGGCAATCCCTGGGATATTTAAAATTTGCGACAGTAGAAAATTAGTTTTTGAATAATTTACTATAGAAAAGGCAATCCCTGGGATATTTAAAATTTGCGACAGTATAAAATTAGTTTTTGAATAATTTACTATATAAAAGGCAATCCCTGGCGCACATAAAATTTGTGACAGTTGAAAATTATTTTTTGAAAAATTTACTATAGAAAAGGCAATCCCTGGCGCAATTAAAATTTGTGACAGTTGAAAATTATTTTTTGAATAATTTACTATATAAAAGGCAATCCCTGGCGCAATTAAAATTTGCGACAGTATAAAATTAGTTTTTGAATAATTTACTATATAAAAGGCAATCCCTGGCGCAATTAAAATTTGCGACAGTATAAAATTAGTTTTTGAATAATTTACTATAGAAAAGGCAATCCCTGGGATATTTAAAATTTGCGACAGTATAAAATTATTTTTTGAATAATTTACTATAGAAAAGGCAATCCCTGGCGCAATTAAAATTTGCGACAGTATAAAATTAGTTTTTGAATAATTTACTATAGAAAAGGCAATCCCTGGCGCACATAAAATTTGTGACAGTATAAAATTATTTTTTGAATAATTTACTATAGAAAAGGCAATCCCTGGCGCAATTAAAATTTGCGACAGTATAAAATTAGTTTTTGAATAATTTACTATAGAAAAGGCAATCCCTGGCGCACATAAAATTTCCGTCAGTATAAAATTAGTTTTTGAATAATTTACTATAGAAAAGGCAATCCCTGGGATATTTAAAATTTGCGACAGTATAAAATTATTTTTTGAATAATTTACTATAGAAAAGGCAATCCCTGGCGCAATTAAAATTTGCGACAGTATAAAATTAGTTTTTGAATAATTTACTATAGAAAAGGCAATCCCTGGGATATTTAAAATTTGCGACAGTATAAAATTATTTTTTGAATAATTTACTATAGAAAAGGCAATCCCTGGCGCACATAAAATTTGCGACAGTATAAAATTAGTTTTTGAATAATTTACTATAGAAAAGGCAATCCCTGGCGCACATAAAATTTGCGACAGTATAAAATTAGTTTTTGAATAATTTACTATATAAAAGGCAATCCCTGGCGCACATAAAATTTGTGACAGTTGAAAATTATTTTTTGAAAAATTTACTATAGAAAAGGCAATCCCTGGCGCAATTAAAATTTGTGACAGTTGAAAATTATTTTTTGAATAATTTACTATATAAAAGGCAATCCCTGGCGCAATTAAAATTTGCGACAGTATAAAATTAGTTTTTGAATAATTTACTATAGAAAAGGCAATCCCTGGCGCAATTAAAATTTGTGACAGTTGAAAATTATTTTTTGAATAATTTACTATAGAAAAGGCAATCCCTGGCGCAATTAAAATTTGCGACAGTATAAAATTAGTTTTTGAAAAATTTACTATATAAAAGGCAATCCCTGGGATATTTAAAATTTGCGACAGTATAAAATTAGTTTTTGAATAATTTACTATAGAAAAGGCAATCCCTGGCGCAATTAAAATTTGTGACAGTATAAAATTATTTTTTGAATAATTTACTGTAGAAAAGGCAATCCCTGGGATATTTAAAATTTGCGACAGTTGAAAATTATTTTTTGAATAATTTACTATAGAAAAGGCAATCCCTGGCGCAATTAAAATTTGCGACAGTATAAAATTATTTTTTGAATAATTTACTATAGAAAAGGCAATCCCTGGCGCAATTAAAATTTGTGACAGTTGAAAATTATTTTTTGAATAATTTACTATAGAAAAGGCAATCCCTGGGATATTTAAAATTTGTGACAGTATAAAATTATTTTTTGAATAATTTACTATAGAAAAGGCAATCCCTGGCGCAATTAAAATTTGCGACAGTTGAAAATTAGTTTTTGAATAATTTACTATAGAAAAGGCAATCCCTGGCGCAATTAAAATTTGTGACAGTTGAAAATTAGTTTTTGAATAATTTACTATATAAAAGCAATCCCTGGCGCAATTAAAATTTGTGACAGTATAAAATTAGTTTTTGAATAATTTACTATAGAAAAGGCAATCCCTGGGATATTTAAAATTTGTGACAGTTGAAAATTATTTTTTGAATAATTTACTATAGAAAAGGCAATCCCTGGGATATTTAAAATTTGCGACAGTATAAAATTAGTTTTTGAATAATTTACTATATAAAAGGCAATCCCTGGCGCAATTAAAATTTGCGACAGTATAAAATTAGTTTTTGAATAATTTACTATAGAAAAGGCAATCCCTGGCGCAATTAAAATTTGTGACAGTTGAAAATTAGTTTTTGAATAATTTACTATATAAAAGGCAATCCCTGGCGCAATTAAAATTTGCGACAGTATAAAATTAGTTTTTGAATAATTTACTATAGAAAAGGCAATCCCTGGGATATTTAAAATTTGTGACAGTTGAAAATTATTTTTTGAATAATTTACTATAGAAAAGGCAATCCCTGGGATATTTAAAATTTGCGACAGTATAAAATTAGTTTTTGAATTATTTACTATATAAAAGGCAATCCCTGGCGCACATAAAATTTGCGACAGTATAAAATTAGTTTTTGAAAAATTTACTATAGAAAAGGCAATCCCTGGCGCAATTAAAATTTGTGACAGTTGAAAATTATTTTTTGAATAATTTACTATATAAAAGGCAATCCCTGGCGCAATTAAAATTTGCGACAGTATAAAATTAGTTTTTGAATAATTTACAATAGAAAAGGCAATCCCTGGGATATTTAAAATTTGCGACAGTATAAAATTATTTTTTGAATAATTTACTGTAGAAAAGGCAATCCCTGGCGCAATTAAAATTTGCGACAGTATAAAATTAGTTTTTGAATAATTTACTATAGAAAAGGCAATCCCTGGCGCAATTAAAATTTGTGACAGTTGAAAATTATTTTTTGAATAATTTACTATAGAAAAGGCAATCCCTGGCGCAATTAAAATTTGCGACAGTATAAAATTAGTTTTTGAATAATTTACTATAGAAAAGGCAATCCCTGGGATATTTAAAATTTGCGACAGTATAAAATTATTTTTTGAATAATTTACTGTAGAAAAGGCAATCCCTGGCGCAATTAAAATTTGCGACAGTTGAAAATTATTTTTTGAATAATTTACTATAGAAAAGGCAATCCCTGGGATATTTAAAATTTGCGACAGTATAAAATTAGTTTTTGAATAATTTACTATAGAAAAGGCAATCCCTGGCGCAATTAAAATTTGTGACAGTTGAAAATTATTTTTTGAATAATTTACTATAGAAAAGGCAATCCCTGGCGCAATTAAAATTTGTGACAGTTGAAAATTAGTTTTTGAATAATTTACTATAGAAAAGGCAATCCCTGGCGCAATTAAAATTTGCGACAGTATAAAATTAGTTTTTGAATAATTTACTATAGAAAAGGCAATCCCTGGGATATTTAAAATTTGCGACAGTATAAAATTATTTTTTGAATAATTTACTATAGAAAAGGCAATCCCTGGGATATTTAAAATTTGCGACAGTATAAAATTAGTTTTTGAATAATTTACTATAGAAAAGGCAATCCCTGGCGCAATTAAAATTTGTGACAGTTGAAAATTATTTTTTGAATAATTTACTATAGAAAAGGCAATCCCTGGCGCAATTAAAATTTGTGACAGTTGAAAATTATTTTTTGAATAATTTACTATAGAAAAGGCAATCCCTGGGATATTTAAAATTTGCGACAGTATAAAATTAGTTTTTGAATAATTTACTATATAAAAGGCAATCCCTGGCGCACATAAAATTTGCGACAGTATAAAATTAGTTTTTGAAAAATTTACTATAGAAAAGGCAATCCCTGGCGCAATTAAAATTTGTGACAGTTGAAAATTATTTTTTGAATAATTTACTATATAAAAGCAATCCCTGGCGCAATTAAAATTTGCGACAGTATAAAATTAGTTTTTGAATAATTTACTATAGAAAAGGCAATCCCTGGGATATTTAAAATTTGCGACAGTATAAAATTATTTTTTGAATAATTTACTATATAAAAGGCAATCCCTGGCGCAATTAAAATTTGCGACAGTATAAAATTATTTTTTGAATAATTTACTATAGAAAAGGCAATCCCTGGGATATTTAAAATTTGCGACAGTATAAAATTAGTTTTTGAATAATTTACTATAGAAAAGGCAATCCCTGGCGCAATTAAAATTTGCGACAGTATAAAATTAGTTTTTGAAGAATTTACTATAGAAAAGGCAATCCCTGGCGCACATAAAATTTGCGACAGTATAAAATTAGTTTTTGAATAATTTACTATATAAAAGGCAATCCCTGGCGCACATAAAATTTGCGACAGTATAAAATTAGTTTTTGAATAATTTACTATAGAAAAGGCAATCCCTGGCGCATTTAAAATTTGTGACAGTTGAAAATTATTTTTTGAATAATTTACTATATAAAAGGCAATCCCTGGCGCAATTAAAATTTGCGACAGTATAAAATTAGTTTTTGAATAATTTACTATAGAAAAGGCAATCCCTGGGATATTTAAAATTTGCGACAGTATAAAATTAGTTTTTGAATAATTTACTATAGAAAAGGCAATCCCTGGCGCAATTAAAATTTGTGACAGTTGAAAATTATTTTTTGAATAATTTACTATAGAAAAGGCAATCCCTGGCGCAATTAAAATTTGCGACAGTATAAAATTAGTTTTTGAATAATTTACTATAGAGAAGGCAATCCCTGGGATATTTAAAATTTGCGACAGTATAAAATTAGTTTTTGAATAATTTACTATAGAAAAGGCAATCCCTGGCGCAATTAAAATTTGTGACAGTTGAAAATTATTTTTTGAATAATTTACTATAGAAAAGGCAATCCCTGGCGCAATTAAAATTTGTGACAGTTGAAAATTATTTTTGAATAATTTACTATAGAAAAGGCAATCCCTGGGATATTTAAAATTTGCGACAGTATAAAATTAGTTTTTGAATAATTTACTATAGAAAAGGCAATCCCTGGCGCAATTAAAATTTGTGACAGTTGAAAATTATTTTTTGAATAATTTACTATATAAAAGGCAATCCCTGGCGCAATTAAAATTTGCGACAGTATAAAATTAGTTTTTGAATAATTTACTATATAAAAGGCAATCCCTGGCGCACATAAAATTTGCGACAGTATAAAATTAGTTTTTGAAAAATTTACTATAGAAAAGGCAATCCCTGGCGCAATTAAAATTTGTGACAGTTGAAAATTATTTTTTGAATAATTTACTATAGAAAAGGCAATCCCTGGCGCAATTAAAATTTGTGACAGTTGAAAATTATTTTTTGAATAATTTACTATAGAAAAGGCAATCCCTGGCGCAATTAAAATTTGCGACAGTATAAAATTAGTTTTTGAATAATTTACTATAGAAAAGGCAATCCCTGGGATATTTAAAATTTGCGACAGTATAAAATTATTTTTTGAATAATTTACTATAGAAAAGGCAATCCCTGGGATATTTAAAATTTGCGACAGTATAAAATTAGTTTTTGAATAATTTACTATAGAAAAGGCAATCCCTGGCGCAATTAAAATTTGTGACAGTTGAAAATTAGTTTTTGAATAATTTACTATAGAAAAGGCAATCCCTGGGATATTTAAAATTTGCGACAGTATAAAATTAGTTTTTGAATAATTTACTATATAAAAGGCAATCCCTGGCGCACATAAAATTTGTGACAGTTGAAAATTATTTTTTGAATAATTTACTATAGAAAAGGCAATCCCTGGGATATTTAAAATTTGCGACAGTATAAAATTAGTTTTTGAATAATTTACTATAGAAAAGGCAATCCCTGGCGCACATAAAATTTGCGACAGTATAAAATTAGTTTTTGAATAATTTACTATATAAAAGGCAATCCCTGGCGCACATAAAATTTGCGACAGTATAAAATTAGTTTTTGAATAATTTACTATAGAAAAGGCAGTCCCTGGCGCAATTAAAATTTGCGACAGTATAAAATTAGTTTTTGAATAATTTACTATAGAAAAGGCAATCCCTGGCGCAATTAAAGTTTGCGACAGTAGAAAATTAGTTTTTGAATAATTTACTATAGAAAAGGCAATCCCTGGGATATTTAAAATTTGCGACAGTATAAAATTATTTTTTGAATAATTTACTATAGAAAAGGCAATCCCTGGGATATTTAAAATTTGCGACAGTATAAAATTATTTTTTGAATAATTTACTGTAGAAAAGGCAATCCCTGGCGCACATAAAATTTGCGACAGTATAAAATTAGTTTTGAATAATTTACTATAGAAAAGGCAATCCCTGGCGCACATAAAATTTGCGACAGTAGAAAATTAGTTTTTGAATAATTTACTATAGAAAAGGCAATCCCTGGGATATTTAAAATTTGCGACAGTATAAAATTATTTTTTGAATAATTTACTATAGAAAAGGCAATCCCTGGGATATTTAAAATTTGCGACAGTATAAAATTAGTTTTTGAATAATTTACTATAGAAAAGGCAATCCCTGGCGCAATTAAAATTTGTGACAGTTGAAAATTATTTTTTGAATAATTTACTATAGAAAAGGCAATCCCTGGCGCAATTAAAATTTGTGACAGTTGAAAATTATTTTTTGAATAATTTACTATAGAAAAGGCAATCCCTGGCGCAATTAAAATTTGCGACAGTATAAAATTAGTTTTTGAATAATTTACTATAGAAAAGGCAATCCCTGGCGCACATAAAATTTGTGACAGTTGAAAATTATTTTTTGAATAATTTACTATAGAAAAGGCAATCCCTGGCGCAATTAAAATTTGCGACAGTATAAAATTAGTTTTTGAATAATTTACTATAGAAAAGGCAATCCCTGGCGCACATAAAATTTGCGACAGTATAAAATTAGTTTTTGAATAATTTAATAATTGCCTTTTCTATAGTAAATTATTCAAAAACTAATTTTATACTGTCGCAAATTTTAATTACGCCAGGGATTGCCTTTTCTATAGTAAATTATTCAAAAAATAATTTTCAACTGTCACAAATTTTAATTGCGCCAGGGATTGCCTTTTCTATAGTAAATTATTCAAAAAATAATTTTCAACTGTCACAAATTTTAAATATCCCAGGGATTGCCTTTTCTACAGTAAATTATTCAAAAACTAATTTTATACTGTCGCAAATTTTAATTGCGCCAGGGATTGCCTTTTCTATAGTAAATTATTCAAAAAATAATTTTCAACTGTCACAAATTTTAATTGCGCCAGGGAAAAGGCAATCCCTGGGATATTTAAAATTTGCGACAGTATAAAATTATTTTTTGAATAATTTACTGTAGAAAAGGCAATCCCTGGGATATTTAAAATTTGCGACAGTATAAAATTAGTTTTTGAAAAATTTACTATATAAAAGGCAATCCCTGGCGTAATTAAAATTTGCGACAGTAGAAAATTATTTTTTGAATAATTTACTATAGAAAAGGCAATCCCTGGGATATTTAAAATTTGCGACAGTATAAAATTATTTTTTGAATAATTTACTGTAGAAAAGGCAATCCCTGGGATATTTAAAATTTGCGACAGTATAAAATTATTTTTTGAATAATTTACTATAGAAAAGGCAATCCCTGGCGCAATTAAAATTTGTGACAGTATAAAATTATTTTTTGAATAATTTACTATAGAAAAGGCAATCCCTGGCGTAATTAAAATTTGCGACAGTATAAAATTATTTTTTGAATAATTTACTATAGAAAAGGCAATCCCTGGCGCAATTAAAATTTGTGACAGTTGAAAATTAGTTTTTGAATAATTTACTATAGAAAAGGCAATCCCTGGCGCACATAAAATTTGTGACAGTATAAAATTATTTTTTGAATAATTTACTATAGAAAAGGCAATCCCTGGCGCAATTAAAATTTGCGACAGTATAAAATTAGTTTTTGAATAATTTACTATAGAAAAGGCAATCCCTGGCGCACATAAAATTTGCGACAGTATAAAATTAGTTTTTGAATAATTTACTATAGAAAAGGCAATCCCTGGCGTAATTAAAATTTGCGACAGTATAAAATTAGTTTTTGAATAATTTACTATATAAAAGGCAATCCCTGGCGCAATTAAAATTTGTGACAGTATAAAATTAGTTTTTGAATAATTTACTATAGAAAAGGCAATCCCTGGCGCACATAAAATTTGTGACAGTATAAAATTATTTTTTGAATAATTTACTGTAGAAAAGGCAATCCCTGGCGCACATAAAATTTGCGACAGTATAAAATTAGTTTTTGAATAATTTACTATAGAAAAGGCAATCCCTGGGATATTTAAAATTTGCGACAGTATAAAATTAGTTTTTGAATAATTTACTATAGAAAAGGCAATCCCTGGGATATTTAAAATTTGCGACAGTATAAAATTATTTTTTGAATAATTTACTATATAAAAGGCAATCCCTGGCGCACATAAAATTTGTGACAGTTGAAAATTATTTTTTGAATAATTTACTATAGAAAAGGCAATCCCTGGCGCAATTAAAATTTGTGACAGTTGAAAATTATTTTTTGAATAATTTACTATAGAAAAGGCAATCCCTGGCGCAATTAAAATTTGCGACAGTATAAAATTAGTTTTTGAATAATTTACTATAGAAAAGGCAATCCTGGCGCACATAAAATTTGTGACAGTATAAAATTATTTTTTGAATAATTTACTATAGAAAAGGCAATCCCTGGCGCAATTAAAATTTGCGACAATATAAAATTAGTTTTTGAATAATTTACTATAGAAAAGGCAATCCCTGGCGCACATAAAATTTGCGACAGTATAAAATTAGTTTTTGAATAATTTACTATAGAAAAGGCAATCCCTGGGATATTTAAAATTTGTGACAGTATAAAATTATTTTTTGAATAATTTACTATAGAAAAGGCAATCCCTGGGATATTTAAAATTTGCGACAGTTGAAAATTATTTTTGAATAATTTACTATAGAAAAGGCAATCCCTGGCGCACATAAAATTTGCGACAGTAGAAAATTATTTTTTGAATAATTTACTATAGAAAAGGCAATCCCTGGCGCAATTAAAATTTGTGACAGTATAAAATTATTTTTTGAATAATTTACTGTAGAAAAGGCAATCCCTGGGATATTTAAAATTTGCGACAGTTGAAAATTATTTTTTGAATAATTTACTATAGAAAAGGCAATCCCTGGGATATTTAAAATTTGCGACAGTATAAAATTATTTTTTGAATAATTTACTATAGAAAAGGCAATCCCTGGGATATTTAAAATTTGCGACAGTATAAAATTATTTTTTGAATAATTTACTATAGAAAAGGCAATCCCTGGCGCAATTAAAATTTGTGACAGTTGAAAATTATTTTTTGAATAATTTACTGTAGAAAAGGCAATCCCTGGCGCAATTAAAATTTGTGACAGTTGAAAATTATTTTTTGAATAATTTACTATAGAAAAGGCAATCCCTGGCGCAATTAAAATTTGCGACAGTATAAAATTATTTTTTGAATAATTTTCTATAGAAAAGGCAATCCCTGGGATATTTAAAATTTGCGACAGTATAAAATTATTTTTTGAATAATTTACTATAGAAAAGGCAATCCCTGGCGCAATTAAATTTGCGACAGTATAAAATTAGTTTTTGAAAATTTACTATAGAAAAGGCAATCCCTGGCGCAATTAAAATTTGTGACAGTTGAAAATTATTTTTTGAATAATTTACTATATAAAAGGCAATCCCTGGCGCAATTAAAATTTGCGACAGTATAAAATTAGTTTTTGAATAATTTACTATAGAAAAGGCAATCCCTGGGATATTTAAAATTTGCGACAGTTGAAAATTATTTATTGAATAATTTACTATAGAAAAGGCAATCCCTGGCGCAATTAAAATTTGCGACAGTATAAAATTATTTTTTGAATAATTTACTATAGAAAAGGCAATCCCTGGCGCAATTAAAATTTGCGACAGTATAAAATTAGTTTTTGAAAAATTTACTGTAGAAAAGGCAATCCCTGGCGCAATTAAAATTTGTGACAGTTGAAAATTATTTTTTGAATAATTTACTATAGAAAAGGCAATCCCTGGCGCAATTAAAATTTGCGACAGTATAAAATTATTTTTGAATAATTTACTATAGAAAAGGCAATCCCTGGGATATTTAAAATTTGCGACAGTATAAAATTATTTTTTGAATAATTTACTATAGAAAAGGCAATCCCTGGCGCAATTAAAATTTGCGACAGTATAAAATTAGTTTTTGAATAATTTACTATAGAAAAGGCAATCCCTGGCGCACATAAAATTTGTGACAGTATAAAATTATTTTTTGAATAATTTACTGTAGAAAAGGCAATCCCTGGCGCACATAAAATTTGCGACAGTTGAAAATTAGTTTTTGAATAATTTACTATATAAAAGGCAATCCCTGGCGCAATTAAAATTTGTGACAGTTGAAAATTATTTTTTGAATAATTTACTATAGAAAAGGCAATCCCTGGCGCAATTAAAATTTGCGACAGTATAAAATTAGTTTTTGAATAATTTACTATAGAAAAGGCAATCCCTGGCGCAATTAAAATTTGCGACAGTTGAAAATTAGTTTTTGAAAAATTTACTATATAAAAGGCAATCCCTGGCGCAATTAAAATTTGCGACAGCGACAGTAGAAAATTATTTTTTGAATAATTTACTATAGAAAAGGCAATCCCTGGCGCAATTAAAATTTGTGACAGTTGAAAATTATTTTTTGAATAATTTACTATAGAAAAGGCAATCCCTGGGATATTTAAAATTTGCGACAGTAGAAAATTAGTTTTTGAATAATTTACTATATAAAAGGCAATCCCTGGCGCAATTAAAATTTGTGACAGTTGAAAATTATTTTTTGAATAATTTACTATAGAAAAGGCAATCCCTGGCGCAATTAAAATTTGCGACAGTATAAAATTAGTTTTTGAATAATTTACTATAGAAAAGGCAATCCCTGGCGCACATAAAATTTGTGACAGTATAAAATTATTTTTTGAATAATTTACTGTAGAAAAGGCAATCCCTGGCGCAATTAAAATTTGCGACAGTATAAAATTAGTTTTTGAATAATTTACTATATAAAAGGCAATCCCTGGCGCAATTAAAATTTGTGACAGTTGAAAATTATTTTTTGAATAATTTACTATAGAAAAGGCAATCCCTGGCGCAATGAAAATTTGCGACAGTATAAAATTAGTTTTTGAATAATTTACTATAGAAAAGGCAATCCCTGGCGCACATAAAATTTGTGACAGTATAAAATTATTTTTTGAATAATTTACTGTAGAAAAGGCAATCCCTGGCGCAATTAAAATTTGCGACAGTAGAAAATTATTTTTTGAATAATTTACTGTAGAAAAGGCAATCCCTGGCGTAATTAAAATTTGCGACAGTATAAAATTAGTTTTTGAATAATTTACTATAGAAAAGGCAATCCCTGGCGCACATAAAATTTGCGACAGTATAAAATTAGTTTTTGAATAATTTACTATATAAAAGGCAATCCCTGGCGCAATTAAAATTTGTGACAGTTGAAAATTATTTTTTGAATAATTTACTATAGAAAAGGCAATCCCTGGCGCAATTAAAATTTGCGACAGTAGAAAATTATTTTTTGAATAATTTACTATAGAAAAGGCAATCCCTGGCGCACATAAAATTTGCGACAGTATAAAATTAGTTTTTGAATAATTTACTATAGAAAAGGCAATCCCTGGCGCAATTAAAATTTGTGACAGTTGAAAATTAGTTTTTGAAAAATTTACTATATAAAAGGCAATCCCTGGCGCAATTAAAATTTGCGACAGTTGAAAATTAGTTTTTGAAAAATTTACTGTATAAAAGGCAATCCCTGGGATATTTAAAATTTGCGACAGTAGAAAATTATTTTTTGAATAATTTACTATAGAAAAGGCAATCCCTGGCGCAATTAAAATTTGCGACAGTATAAAATTATTTTTTGAATAATTTACTGTAGAAAAGTCAATCCCTGGCGCAATTAAAATTTGCGACAGTAGAAAATTAGTTTTTGAATAATTTACTGTAGAAAAGGCAATCCTTGGGATATTTAAAATTTGCGACAGTATAAAATTAGTTTTTGAATAATTTACTATAGAAAAGGCAATCCCTGGCGCAATTAAAATTTGTGACAGTATAAAATTATTTTTTGAATAATTTACTGTAGAAAAGGCAATCCCTGGCGCACATAAAATTTGTGACAGTTGAAAATTATTTTTTGAATAATTTACTATAGAAAAGGCAATCCCTGGGATATTTAAAATTTGCGACAGTTGAAAATTATTTTTTGAATAATTTACTATAGAAAAGGCAATCCCTGGCGCAATTAAAATTTGCGACAGTATAAAATTAGTTTTTGAATAATTTACTATAGAAAAGGCAATCCCTGGGATATTTAAAATTTGCGACAGTATAAAATTAGTTTTTGAATAATTTACTATAGAAAAGGCAATCCCTGGCGCAATTAAAATTTGTGACAGTTGAAAATTATTTTTTGAATAATTTACTATAGAAAAGGCAATCCCTGGCGCAATTAAAATTTGTGACAGTTGAAAATTATTTTTTGAATAATTTACTATAGAAAAGGCAATCCCTGGGATATTTAAAATTTGCGACAGTATAAAATTAGTTTTTGAATAATTTACTATAGAAAAGGCAATCCCTGGCGCAATTAAAATTTGTGACAGTTGAAAATTATTTTTTGAATAATTTACTATATAAAAGGCAATCCCTGGCGCAATTAAAATTTGCGACAGTATAAAATTAGTTTTTGAATAATTTACTATATAAAAGGCAATCCCTGGCGCACATAAAATTTGCGACAGTATAAAATTAGTTTTTGAAAAATTTACTATAGAAAAGGCAATCCCTGGCGCAATTAAAATTTGTGACAGTTGAAAATTATTTTTTGAATAATTTACTATAGAAAAGGCAATCCCTGGCGCAATTAAAATTTGTGACAGTTGAAAATTAGTTTTTGAATAATTTACTATAGAAAAGGCAATCCCTGGCGCAATTAAAATTTGCGACAGTATAAAATTAGTTTTTGAATAATTTACTATAGAAAAGGCAATCCCTGGGATATTTAAAATTTGCGACAGTATAAAATTATTTTTTGAATAATTTACTATAGAAAAGGCAATCCCTGGGATATTTAAAATTTGCGACAGTATAAAATTAGTTTTTGAATAATTTACTATAGAAAAGGCAATCCCTGGCGCAATTAAAATTTGTGACAGTTGAAAATTATTTTTTGAATAATTTACTATAGAAAAGGCAATCCCTGGCGCACATAAAATTTGCGACAGTATAAAATTAGTTTTTGAATAATTTACTATATAAAAGGCAATCCCTGGCGCACATAAAATTTGCGACAGTATAAAATTAGTTTTTGAATAATTTACTATATAAAAGGCAATCCCTGGCGCACATAAAATTTGCGACAGTATAAAATTAGTTTTTGAAAAATTTACTATAGAAAAGGCAATCCCTGGCGCAATTAAAATTTGTGACAGTTGAAAATTATTTTTTGAATAATTTACTATAGAAAAGGCAATCCCTGGCGCAATTAAAATTTGTGACAGTTGAAAATTATTTTTTGAATAATTTACTATAGAAAAGGCAATCCCTGGGATATTTAAAATTTGCGACAGTATAAAATTAGTTTTTGAATAATTTACTATAGAAAAGGCAATCCCTGGCGCAATTAAAATTTGCGACAGTATAAAATTAGTTTTTGAATAATTTACTATAGAAAAGGCAATCCCTGGGATATTTAAAATTTGCGACAGTATAAAATTAGTTTTTGAATAATTTACTATAGAAAAGGCAATCCCTGGGATATTTAAAATTTGCGACAGTATAAAATTAGTTTTTGAATAATTTACTATAGAAAAGGCAATCCCTGGCGCAATTAAAATTTGTGACAGTTGAAAATTCAGTTCAACTGTCACAAATTTTAATTGCGCCAGGGATTGCCTTTTCTATAGTAAATTTTTCAAAAACTAATTTTATACTGTCGCAAATTTTATGTGCGCCAGGGATTGCCTTTTCTATAGTAAATTATTCAAAAACTAATTTTATACTGTCGCAAATTTTAAATATCCCAGGGATTGCCTTTTCTATAGTAAATTATTCAAAAACTAATTTTATACTGTCGCAAATTTTAATTGCGCCAGGGATTGCCTTTTATATAGTAAATTATTCAAAAAATAATTTTCAACTGTCACAAATTTTAATTGCGCCAGGGATTGCCTTTTCTATAGTAAATTTTTCAAAAACTAATTTTATACTGTCGCAAATTTTATGTGCGCCAGGGATTGCCTTTTATATAGTAAATTATTCAAAAACTAATTTTATACTGTCGCAAATTTTATGTGCGCCAGGGATTGCCTTTTCTATAGTAAATTATTCAAAAACTAATTTTATACTGTCGCAAATTTTAAATATCCCAGGGATTGCCTTTTCTATAGTAAATTATTCAAAAACTAATTTTCTACTGTCGCAAATTTTAATTGCGCCAGGGATTGCCTTTTCTATAGTAAATTATTCAAAAAATAATTTTATACTGTCGCAAATTTTAAATATCCCAGGGATTGCCTTTTCTACAGTAAATTATTCAAAAACTAATTTTATACTGTCGCAAATTTTAATTGCGCCAGGGATTGCCTTTTCTATAGTAAATTTTTCAAAAACTAATTTTATACTGTCGCAAATTTTATGTGCGCCAGGGATTGCCTTTTATATAGTAAATTATTCAAAAACTAATTTTATACTGTCGCAAATTTTATGTGCGCCAGGGATTGCCTTTTCTATAGTAAATTATTCAAAAAATAATTTTCAACTGTCGCAAATTTTAAATATCCCAGGGATTGCCTTTTCTACAGTAAATTATTCAAAAACTAATTTTATACTGTCGCAAATTTTAATTGCGCCAGGGATTGCCTTTTCTATAGTAAATTATTCAAAAAATAATTTTATACTGTCGCAAATTTTAAATATCCCAGGGATTGCCTTTTCTATAGTAAATTATTCAAAAAATAATTTTCAACTGTCACAAATTTTAAATATCCCAGGGATTGCCTTTTCTATAGTAAATTATTCAAAAAATAATTTTATACTGTCGCAAATTTTAAATATCCCAGGGATTGCCTTTTCTATAGTAAATTATTCAAAAAATAATTTTCAACTGTCGCAAATTTTAAATATCCCAGGGATTGCCTTTTCTACAGTAAATAATTCAAAAAATAATTTTCAACTGTCGCAAATTTTAAATATCCCAGGGATTGCCTTTTCTATAGTAAATTATTCAAAAACTAATTTTATACTGTCGCAAATTTTAATTGCGCCAGGGATTGCCTTTTCTATAGTAAATTATTCAAAAACTAATTTTATACTGTCACAAATTTTAATTGCGCCAGGGATTGCCTTTTCTATAGTAAATTATTCAAAAACTAATTTTATACTGTCGCAAATTTTAAATATCCCAGGGATTGCCTTTTCTATAGTAAATTATTCAAAAAATAATTTTATACTGTCGCAAATTTTAAATATCCCAGGGATTGCCTTTTCTACAGTAAATTATTCAAAAACTAATTTTATACTGTCGCAAATTTTAATTGCGCCAGGGATTGCCTTTTCTATAGTAAATTTTTCAAAAACTAATTTTATACTGTCGCAAATTTTATGTGCGCCAGGGATTGCCTTTTATATAGTAAATTATTCAAAAAATAATTTTATACTGTCGCAAATTTTAATTGCGCCAGGGATTGCCTTTTCTATAGTAAATTATTCAAAAAATAATTTTATACTGTCGCAAATTTTAAATATCCCAGGGATTGCCTTTTCTATAGTAAATTATTCAAAAAATAATTTTCAACTGTCACAAATTTTATGTGCGCCAGGGATTGCCTTTTCTATAGTAAATTATTCAAAAAATAATTTTCAACTGTCGCAAATTTTAATTGCGCCAGGGATTGCCTTTTCTATAGTAAATTATTCAAAAAATAATTTTCAACTGTCACAAATTTTAATTGCGCCAGGGATTGCCTTTTCTATAGTAAATTATTCAAAAAATAATTTTCAACTGTCACAAATTTTAATTGCGCCAGGGATTGCCTTTTCTATAGTAAATTATTCAAAAACTAATTTTATACTGTCGCAAATTTTAAATATCCCAGGGATTGCCTTTTCTATAGTAAATTATTCAAAAACTAATTTTATACTGTCGCAAATTTTAATTGCGCCAGGGATTGCCTTTTATATAGTAAATTATTCAAAAAATAATTTTATACTGTCGCAAATTTTAAATATCCCAGGGATTGCCTTTTCTATAGTAAATTATTCAAAAAATAATTTTTTACTGTCGCAAATTTTATGTGCGCCAGGGATTGCCTTTTCTATAGTAAATTTTTCAAAAACTAATTTTATACTGTCGCAAATTTTAAATATCCCAGGGATTGCCTTTTCTACAGTAAATTATTCAAAAAATAATTTTATACTGTCACAAATTTTAATTGCGCCAGGGATTGCCTTTTCTATAGTAAATTATTCAAAAACTAATTTTATACTGTCGCAAATTTTAAATATCCCAGGGATTGCCTTTTATATAGTAAATTTTTCAAAAACTAATTTTATACTGTCGCAAATTTTAATTGCGCCAGGGATTGCCTTTTCTATAGTAAATTATTCAAAAAATAATTTTATACTGTCGCAAATTTTAAATATCCCAGGGATTGCCTTTTCTATAGTAAATTATTCAAAAAATAATTTTCAACTGTCACAAATTTTAATTGCGCCAGGGATTGCCTTTTCTACAGTAAATTATTCAAAAACTAATTTTCAACTGTCACAAATTTTAATTGCGCCAGGGATTGCCTTTTCTATAGTAAATTATTCAAAAAATAATTTTCAACTGTCACAAATTTTAAATATCCCAGGGATTGCCTTTTCTATAGTAAATTATTCAAAAAATAATTTTCAACTGTCGCAAATTTTAAATATCCCAGGGATTGCCTTTTCTACAGTAAATTATTCAAAAAATAATTTTATACTGTCGCAAATTTTAATTGCGCCAGGGATTGCCTTTTCTATAGTAAATTATTCAAAAAATAATTTTATACTGTCGCAAATTTTATGTGCGCCAGGGATTGCCTTTTATATAGTAAATTATTCAAAAACTAATTTTCAACTGTCACAAATTTTAATTGCGCCAGGGATTGCCTTTTCTATAGTAAATTATTCAAAAAATAATTTTATACTGTCGCAAATTTTAAATATCCCAGGGATTGCCTTTTCTACAGTAAATTATTCAAAAAATAATTTTATACTGTCGCAAATTTTAAATATCCCAGGGATTGCCTTTTCTACAGTAAATTATTCAAAAAATAATTTTATACTGTCGCAAATTTTAAATATCCCAGGGATTGCCTTTTCTATAGTAAATTATTCAAAAACTAATTTTATACTGTCGCAAATTTTAAATATCCCAGGGATTGCCTTTTCTATAGTAAATTTTTCAAAAACTAATTTTATACTGTCGCAAATTTTATGTGCGCCAGGGATTGCCTTTTCTATAGTAAATTATTCAAAAACTAATTTTATACTGTCGCAAATTTTATGTGCGCCAGGGATTGCCTTTTCTATAGTAAATTATTCAAAAACTAATTTTATACTGTCACAAATTTTAATTGCGCCAGGGATTGCCTTTTCTATAGTAAATTATTCAAAAAATAATTTTCAACTGTCGCAAATTTTAAATATCCCAGGGATTGCCTTTTCTATAGTAAATTATTCAAAAACTAATTTTATACTGTCGCAAATTTTAATTGCGCCAGGGATTGCCTTTTATATAGTAAATTATTCAAAAAATAATTTTATACTGTCGCAAATTTTAAATATCCCAGGGATTGCCTTTTCTATAGTAAATTATTCAAAAAATAATTTTTTACTGTCGCAAATTTTATGTGCGCCAGGGATTGCCTTTTCTATAGTAAATTATTCAAAAACTAATTTTATACTGTCGCAAATTTTAAATATCCCAGGGATTGCCTTTTCTACAGTAAATTATTCAAAAAATAATTTTATACTGTCACAAATTTTAATTGCGCCAGGGATTGCCTTTTCTATAGTAAATTATTCAAAAAATAATTTTCAACTGTCGCAAATTTTAAATATCCCAGGGATTGCCTTTTCTACAGTAAATTATTCAAAAACTAATTTTATACTGTCGCAAATTTTAATTGCGCCAGGGATTGCCTTTTCTATAGTAAATTTTTCAAAAACTAATTTTATACTGTCGCAAATTTTATGTGCGCCAGGGATTGCCTTTTATATAGTAAATTATTCAAAAACTAATTTTATACTGTCGCAAATTTTATGTGCGCCAGGGATTGCCTTTTCTATAGTAAATTATTCAAAAAATAATTTTATACTGTCGCAAATTTTAATTGCGCCAGGGATTGCCTTTTCTATAGTAAATTATTCAAAAAATAATTTTATACTGTCGCAAATTTTAAATATCCCAGGGATTGCCTTTTCTACAGTAAATTATTCAAAAAATAATTTTATACTGTCGCAAATTTTAAATATCCCAGGGATTGCCTTTTCTATAGTAAATTATTCAAAAAATAATTTTCTACTGTCGCAAATTTTAAATATCCCAGGGATTGCCTTTTCTATAGTAAATTATTCAAAAAATAATTTTCAACTGTCGCAAATTTTATGTGCGCCAGGGATTGCCTTTTCTATAGTAAATTATTCAAAAACTAATTTTATACTGTCGCAAATTTTATGTGCGCCAGGGATTGCCTTTTCTATAGTAAATTATTCAAAAAATAATTTTCAACTGTCACAAATTTTAATTGCGCCAGGGATTGCCTTTTCTATAGTAAATTATTCAAAAAATAATTTTCTACTGTCGCAAATTTTAAATATCCCAGGGATTGCCTTTTCTATAGTAAATTATTCAAAAAATAATTTTCAACTGTCGCAAATTTTATGTGCGCCAGGAATTGCCTTTTCTATAGTAAATTATTCAAAAACTAATTTTATACTGTCGCAAATTTTATGTGCGCCAGGGATTGCCTTTTCTATAGTAAATTATTCAAAAAATAATTTTCAACTGTCACAAATTTTAATTGCGCCAGGGATTGCCTTTTCTATAGTAAATTATTCAAAAAATAATTTTATACTGTCGCAAATTTTAAATATCCCAGGGATTGCCTTTTCTATAGTAAATTATTCAAAAAATAATTTTCAACTGTCACAAATTTTAAATATCCCAGGGATTGCCTTTTCTATAGTAAATTATTCAAAAACTAATTTTATACTGTCGCAAATTTTAAATATCCCAGGGATTGCCTTTTATATAGTAAATTTTTCAAAAACTAATTTTATACTGTCGCAAATTTTAATTGCGCCAGGGATTGCCTTTTCTATAGTAAATTATTCAAAAACTAATTTTATACTGTCGCAAATTTTAAATATCCCAGGGATTGCCTTTTCTATAGTAAATTATTCAAAAACTAATTTTATACTGTCGCAAATTTTAATTGCGCCAGGGATTGCCTTTTCTATAGTAAATTATTCAAAAAATAATTTTATACTGTCGCAAATTTTAAATATCCCAGGGATTGCCTTTTCTACAGTAAATTATTCAAAAAATAATTTTATACTGTCACAAATTTTAATTGCGCCAGGGATTGCCTTTTCTATAGTAAATTATTCAAAAACTAATTTTATACTGTCGCAAATTTTAAATATCCCAGGGATTGCCTTTTATATAGTAAATTTTTCAAAAACTAATTTTATACTGTCGCAAATTTTAATTGCGCCAGGGATTGCCTTTTCTATAGTAAATTATTCAAAAACTAATTTTATACTGTCGCAAATTTTAAATATCCCAGGGATTGCCTTTTCTACAGTAAATTATTCAAAAAATAATTTTATACTGTCACAAATTTTAATTGCGCCAGGGATTGCCTTTTCTATAGTAAATTATTCAAAAACTAATTTTATACTGTCGCAAATTTTAAATATCCCAGGGATTGCCTTTTATATAGTAAATTTTTCAAAAACTAATTTTATACTGTCGCAAATTTTAATTGCGCCAGGGATTGCCTTTTCTATAGTAAATTATTCAAAAAATAATTTTCAACTGTCACAAATTTTAATTACGCCAGGGATTGCCTTTTCTACAGTAAATTATTCAAAAAATAATTTTATACTGTCGCAAATTTTAAATATCCCAGGGATTGCCTTTTCTACAGTAAATTATTCAAAAACTAATTTTCAACTGTCACAAATTTTAATTGCGCCAGGGATTGCCTTTTCTATAGCAAATTATTCAAAAAATAATTTTCTACTGTCGCAAATTTTAATTGCGCCAGGGATTGCCTTTTATATAGTAAATTTTTCAAAAACTAATTTTCAACTGTCGCAAATTTTAATTGCGCCAGGGATTGCCTTTTATATAGTAAATTATTCAAAAACTAATTTTATACTGTCGCAAATTTTAATTGCGCCAGGGATTGCCTTTTCTACAGTAAATTATTCAAAAAATAATTTTATACTGTCACAAATTTTATGTGCGCCAGGGATTGCCTTTTCTATAGTAAATTATTCAAAAACTAATTTTATACTGTCGCAAATTTTAATTGCGCCAGGGATTGCCTTTTCTATAGTAAATTATTCAAAAAATAATTTTCAACTGTCACAAATTTTAATTGCGCCAGGGATTGCCTTTTCTATAGTAAATTATTCAAAAAATAATTTTCAACTGTCACAAATTTTAATTGCGCCAGGGATTGCCTTTTCTACAGTAAATTATTCAAAAACTAATTTTCAACTGTCGCAAATTTTAAATATCCCAGGGATTGCCTTTTCTACAGTAAATTATTCAAAAACTAATTTTCTACTGTCGCAAATTTTAATTGCGCCAGGGATTGCCTTTTATATAGTAAATTATTCAAAAACTAATTTTCAACTGTCGCAAATTTTAAATATCCCAGGGATTGCCTTTTCTACAGTAAATTATTCAAAAACTAATTTTCTACTGTCGCAAATTTTAATTGCGCCAGGGATTGCCTTTTATATAGTAAATTATTCAAAAAATAATTTTATACTGTCGCAAATTTTATGTGCGCCAGGGATTGCCTTTTCTATAGTAAATTATTCAAAAAATAATTTTATACTGTCGCAAATTTTATGTGCGCCAGGGATTGCCTTTTCTATAGTAAATTATTCAAAAACTAATTTTATACTGTCGCAAATTTTATGTGCGCCAGGGATTGCCTTTTCTATAGTAAATTATTCAAAAAATAATTTTCTACTGTCGCAAATTTTAATTGCGCCAGGGATTGCCTTTTCTACAGTAAATTATTCAAAAACTAATTTTATACTGTCGCAAATTTTATGTGCGCCAGGGATTGCCTTTTCTATAGTAAATTATTCAAAAACTAATTTTCTACTGTCGCAAATTTTAAATATCCCAGGGATTGCCTTTTCTACAGTAAATTATTCAAAAAATAATTTTCAACTGTCACAAATTTTAATTACGCCACGGATTGCCTTTTCTATAGTAAATTTTTCAAAAACTAATTTTATACTGTCGCAAATTTTATGTGCGCCAGGGATTGCCTTTTCTATAGTAAATTATTCAAAAAATAATTTTCTACTGTCGCAAATTTTAATTGCGCCAGGGATTGCCTTTTCTACAGTAAATTATTCAAAAACTAATTTTATACTGTCGCAAATTTTATGTGCGCCAGGGATTGCCTTTTCTATAGTAAATTATTCAAAAACTAATTTTATACTGTCGCAAATTTTAATTACGCCAGGGATTGCCTTTTATATAGTAAATTTTTCAAAAACTAATTTTTTACTGTCGCAAATTTTAATTGCGCCAGGGATTGCCTTTTCTATAGTAAATTATTCAAAAAATAATTTTCAACTGTCGCAAATTTTAAATATCCCAGGGATTGCCTTTTCTATAGTAAATTATTCAAAAAATAATTTTCAACTGTCACAAATTTTAATTGCGCCAGGGATTGCCTTTTCTATAGTAAATTATTCAAAAAATAATTTTCAACTGTCACAAATTTTAATTGCGCCAGGGATTGCCTTTTCTATAGTAAATTATTCAAAAACTAATTTTCAACTGTCGCAAATTTTAAATATCCCAGGGATTGCCTTTTCTATAGTAAATTATTCAAAAACTAATTTTATACTGTCGCAAATTTTAATTGCGCCAGGGATTGCCTTTTATATAGTAAATTATTCAAAAACTAATTTTATACTGTCGCAAATTTTAATTGCGCCAGGGATTGCCTTTTATATAGTAAATTATTCAAAAAATAATTTTCAACTGTCACAAATTTTAATTGCGCCAGGGATTGCCTTTTCTATAGTAAATTTTTCAAAAAATAATTTTCAACTGTCACAAATTTTATGTGCGCCAGGGATTGCCTTTTATATAGTAAATTATTCAAAAAATAATTTTATACTGTCGCAAATTTTAAATATCCCAGGGATTGCCTTTTCTATAGTAAATTATTCAAAAAATAATTTTATACTGTCGCAAATTTTAATTGCGCCAGGGATTGCCTTTTATATAGTAAATTATTCAAAAAATAATTTTCAACTGTCACAAATTTTAATTGCGCCAGGGATTGCCTTTTCTATAGTAAATTTTTCAAAAACTAATTTTATACTGTCGCAAATTTTAATTGCGCCAGGGATTGCCTTTTCTATAGTAAATTATTCAAAAAATAATTTTATACTGTCGCAAATTTTAAATATCCCAGGGATTGCCTTTTCTATAGTAAATTATTCAAAAAATAATTTTCAACTGTCGCAAATTTTATTTGCGCCAGGGATTGCCTTTTCTATAGTAAATTATTCAAAAAATAATTTTATACTGTCGCAAATTTTAATTGCGCCAGGGATTGCCTTTTCTATAGTAAATTATTCAAAAAATAATTTTCAACTGTCGCAAATTTTAAATATCCCAGGGATTGCCTTTTCTATAGTAAATTATTCAAAAACTAATTTTATACTGTCGCAAATTTTAATTGCGCCAGGGATTGCCTTTTATATAGTAAATTATTCAAAAAATAATTTTCAACTGTCACAAATTTTAATTGCGCCAGGGATTGCCTTTTATATAGTAAATTATTCAAAAAATAATTTTCAACTGTCACAAATTTTAATTGCGCCAGGGATTGCCTTTTCTATAGTAAATTATTCAAAAACTAATTTTATACTGTCGCAAATTTTAATTGCGCCAGGGATTGCCTTTTCTATAGTAAATTATTCAAAAAATAATTTTATACTGTCGCAAATTTTAAATATCCCAGGGATTGCCTTTTCTATAGTAAATTATTCAAAAAATAATTTTCAACTGTCACAAATTTTAATTGCGCCAGGGATTGCCTTTTCTATAGTAAATTATTCAAAAAATAATTTTCAACTGTCACAAATTTTAATTGCGCCAGGGATTGCCTTTTCTATAGTAAATTATTCAAAAACTAATTTTCTACTGTCGCAAATTTTATGTGCGCCAGGGATTGCCTTTTCTATAGTAAATTATTCAAAAAATAATTTTCTACTGTCGCAAATTTTAATTGCGCCAGGGATTGCCTTTTCTATAGTAAATTATTCAAAAAATAAATTTATACTGTCACAAATTTTAATTGCGCCAGGGATTGCCTTTTCTATAGTAAATTATTCAAAAAATAATTTTATACTGTCGCAAATTTTATGTGCGCCAGGGATTGCCTTTTCTATAGTAAATTATTCAAAAAATAATTTTATACTGTCGCAAATTTTAATTGCGCCAGGGATTGCCTTTTCTATAGTAAATTATTCAAAAAATAATTTTCAACTGTCGCAAATTTTAAATATCCCAGGGATTGCCTTTTCTATAGTAAATTATTCAAAAAATAATTTTATACTGTCGCAAATTTTAATTGCGCCAGGGATTGCCTTTTCTATAGTAAATTATTCAAAAAATAATTTTATACTGTCGCAAATTTTAAATATCCCAGGGATTGCCTTTTCTATAGTAAATTATTCAAAAACTAATTTTATACTGTCGCAAATTTTATGTGCGCCAGGGATTGCCTTTTCTATAGTAAATTATTCAAAAACTAATTTTATACTGTCGCAAATTTTATGTGCGCCAGGGATTGCCTTTTCTATAGTAAATTATTCAAAAAATAATTTTCTACTGTCGCAAATTTTAATTACGCCAGGGATTGCCTTTTCTATAGTAAATTATTCAAAAACTAATTTTATACTGTCGCAAATTTTAATTGCGCCAGGGATTGCCTTTTCTATAGTAAATTATTCAAAAAATAATTTTCAACTGTCACAAATTTTAATTGCGCCAGGGATTGCCTTTTCTATAGTAAATTATTCAAAAAATAATTTTATACTGTCGCAAATTTTAATTGCGCCAGGGATTGCCTTTTCTATAGCAAATTATTCAAAAAATAATTTTCAACTGTCGCAAATTTTAAATATCCCAGGGATTGCCTTTTCTATAGTAAATTATTCAAAAAATAATTTTATACTGTCGCAAATTTTAATTGCGCCAGGGATTGCCTTTTCTATAGTAAATTATTCAAAAAATAATTTTATACTGTCGCAAATTTTAAATATCCCAGGGATTGCCTTTTCTATAGTAAATTATTCAAAAACTAATTTTATACTGTCGCAAATTTTATGTGCGCCAGGGATTGCCTTTTCTATAGTAAATTATTCAAAAACTAATTTTATACTGTCGCAAATTTTAATTGCGCCAGGGATTGCCTTTTCTATAGTAAATTATTCAAAAAATAATTTTATACTGTCACAAATTTTATGTGCGCCAGGGATTGCCTTTTCTATAGTAAATTATTCAAAAACTAATTTTATACTGTCGCAAATTTTAATTGCGCCAGGGATTGCCTTTTCTATAGTAAATTATTCAAAAAATAATTTTCAACTGTCACAAATTTTAATTGCGCCAGGGATTGCCTTTTCTATAGTAAATTATTCAAAAAATAATTTTCAACTGTCACAAATTTTATGTGCGCCAGGGATTGCCTTTTATATAGTAAATTATTCAAAAACTAATTTTATACTGTCGCAAATTTTAAATATCCCAGGGATTGCCTTTTCTATAGTAAATTATTCAAAAACTAATTTTATACTGTCGCAAATTTTAATTGCGCCAGGGATTGCCTTTTCTATAGTAAATTATTCAAAAAATAATTTTCAACTGTCACAAATTTTAATTGCGCCAGGGATTGCCTTTTCTATAGTAAATTATTCAAAAAATAATTTTATACTGTCGCAAATTTTAATTACGCCAGGGATTGCCTTTTCTACAGTAAATTATTCAAAAAATAATTTTATACTGTCACAAATTTTAATTGCGCCAGGGATTGCCTTTTCTATAGTAAATTATTCAAAAAATAATTTTATACTGTCGCAAATTTTAAATATCCCAGGGATTGCCTTTTCTATAGTAAATTATTCAAAAACTAATTTTATACTGTCGCAAATTTTATGTGCGCCAGGGATTGCCTTTTATATAGTAAATTATTCAAAAACTAATTTTATACTGTCGCAAATTTTAATTGCGCCAGGGATTGCCTTTTCTACAGTAAATTATTCAAAAAATAATTTTATACTGTCACAAATTTTATGTGCGCCAGGGATTGCCTTTTCTATAGTAAATTATTCAAAAACTAATTTTATACTGTCGCAAATTTTAATTGCGCCAGGGATTGCCTTTTCTATAGTAAATTATTCAAAAAATAATTTTATACTGTCACAAATTTTATGTGCGCCAGGGATTGCCTTTTCTATAGTAAATTATTCAAAAACTAATTTTATACTGTCGCAAATTTTAATTGCGCCAGGGATTGCCTTTTCTATAGTAAATTATTCAAAAAATAATTTTCAACTGTCGCAAATTTTAAATATCCCAGGGATTGCCTTTTCTATAGTAAATTATTCAAAAAATAATTTTATACTGTCGCAAATTTTAATTGCGCCAGGGATTGCCTTTTCTATAGTAAATTATTCAAAAAATAATTTTATACTGTCGCAAATTTTAATTGCGCCAGGGATTGCCTTTTCTATAGTAAATTATTCAAAAAATAATTTTATACTGTCGCAAATTTTAAATATCCCAGGGATTGCCTTTTCTATAGTAAATTATTCAAAAACTAATTTTATACTGTCGCAAATTTTATGTGCGCCAGGGATTGCCTTTTCTATAGTAAATTATTCAAAAACTAATTTTATACTGTCGCAAATTTTAATTGCGCCAGGGATTGCCTTTTCTATAGTAAATTATTCAAAAAATAATTTTATACTGTCACAAATTTTATGTGCGCCAGGGATTGCCTTTTCTATAGTAAATTATTCAAAAACTAATTTTATACTGTCGCAAATTTTAATTGCGCCAGGGATTGCCTTTTCTATAGTAAATTATTCAAAAAATAATTTTCAACTGTCACAAATTTTAATTGCGCCAGGGATTGCCTTTTCTATAGTAAATTATTCAAAAAATAATTTTCAACTGTCACAAATTTTATGTGCGCCAGGGATTGCCTTTTATATAGTAAATTATTCAAAAAATAATTTTATACTCTCGCAAATTTTAAATATCCCAGGGATTGCCTTTTCTATAGTAAATTATTCAAAAACTAATTTTATACTGTCGCAAATTTTAATTGCGCCAGGGATTGCCTTTTATATAGTAAATTATTCAAAAAATAATTTTCAACTGTCACAAATTTTAATTGCGCCAGGGATTGCCTTTTCTATAGTAAATTTTTCAAAAACTAATTTTATACTGTCGCAAATTTTAATTGCGCCAGGGATTGCCTTTTCTATAGTAAATTATTCAAAAAATAATTTTATACTGTCGCAAATTTTAAATATCCCAGGGATTGCCTTTTCTACAGTAAATTATTCAAAAAATAATTTTATACTGTCGCAAATTTTATGTGCGCCAGGGATTGCCTTTTCTATAGTAAATTATTCAAAAAATAATTTTCTACTGTCGCAAATTTTAATTGCGCCAGGGATTGCCTTTTCTATAGTAAATTATTCAAAAACTAATTTTATACTGTCGCAAATTTTAATTGCGCCAGGGATTGCCTTTTCTATAGTAAATTATTCAAAAAATAATTTTATACTGTCGCAAATTTTAAATATCCCAGGGATTGCCTTTTCTATAGTAAATTATTCAAAAAATAATTTTATACTGTCGCAAATTTTAATTGCGCCAGGGATTGCCTTTTCTATAGTAAATTATTCAAAAAATAATTTTCAACTGTCACAAATTTTAATTGCGCCAGGGATTGCCTTTTCTACAGTAAATTTTTCAAAAACTAATTTTATACTGTCGCAAATTTTAATTGCGCCAGGGATTGCCTTTTCTATAGTAAATTATTCAAAAACTAATTTTCTACTGTCGCAAATTTTAAATATCCCAGGGATTGCCTTTTATATAGTAAATTTTTCAAAAACTAATTTTCAACTGTCGCAAATTTTAATTGCGCCAGGGATTGCCTTTTATATAGTAAATTATTCAAAAACTAATTTTATACTGTCGCAAATTTTAATTGCGCCAGGGATTGCCTTTTCTACAGTAAATTATTCAAAAAATAATTTTATACTGTCACAAATTTTATGTGCGCCAGGGATTGCCTTTTCTATAGTAAATTATTCAAAAACTAATTTTATACTGTCGCAAATTTTAATTGCGCCAGGGATTGCCTTTTCTATAGTAAATTATTCAAAAAATAATTTTCAACTGTCACAAATTTTAATTGCGCCAGGGATTGCCTTTTCTACAGTAAATTATTCAAAAACTAATTTTATACTGTCGCAAATTTTAAATATCCCAGGGATTGCCTTTTATATAGTAAATTATTCAAAAAATAATTTTATACTGTCGCAAATTTTATGTGCGCCAGGGATTGCCTTTTCTATAGTAAATTATTCAAAAACTAATTTTATACTGTCGCAAATTTTAAATATCCCAGGGATTGCCTTTTCTACAGTAAATTATTCAAAAACTAATTTTATACTGTCGCAAATTTTAAATATCCCAGGGATTGCCTTTTCTATAGTAAATTATTCAAAAACTAATTTTATACTGTCGCAAATTTTAAATATCCCAGGGATTGCCTTTTATATAGTAAATTATTCAAAAAATAATTTTATACTGTCGCAAATTTTATGTGCGCCAGGGATTGCCTTTTCTATAGTAAATTATTCAAAAAATAATTTTATACTGTCGCAAATTTTAATTGCGCCAGGGATTGCCTTTTCTATAGTAAATTATTCAAAAACTAATTTTATACTGTCGCAAATTTTATGTGCGCCAGGAATTGCCTTTTCTATAGTAAATTATTCAAAAACTAATTTTATACTGTCGCAAATTTTAATTACCCCAGGGATTGCCTTTTCTATAGTAAATTATTCAAAAAATAATTTTCAACTGTCACAAATTTTAATTGCGCCAGGGATTGCCTTTTCTACAGTAAATTATTCAAAAACTAATTTTATACTGTCGCAAATTTTAAATATCCCAGCGATTGCCTTTTATATAGTAAATTATTCAAAAAATAATTTTATACTGTCGCAAATTTTAAATATCCCAGGGATTGCCTTTTCTATAGTAAATTATTCAAAAAATAATTTTCAACTGTCACAAATTTTAATTGCGCCAGGGATTGCCTTTTCTATAGTAAATTATTCAAAAACTAATTTTATACTGTCGCAAATTTTATGTGCGCCAGGGATTGCCTTTTCTATAGTAAATTATTCAAAAACTAATTTTATACTGTCGCAAATTTTAATTACGCCAGGGATTGCCTTTTCTATAGTAAATTATTCAAAAAATAATTTTCAACTGTCACAAATTTTAATTGCGCCAGGGATTGCCTTTTCTATAGTAAATTATTCAAAAACTAATTTTATACTGTCGCAAATTTTAATTGCGCCAGGGATTGCCTTTTCTATAGTAAATTATTCAAAAAATAATTTTATACTGTCGCAAATTTTAATTGCGCCAGGGATTGCCTTTTCTATAGTAAATTATTCAAAAAATAATTTTATACTGTCGCAAATTTTAATTGCGCCAGGGATTGCCTTTTCTATAGTAAATTATTCAAAAAATAATTTTATACTGTCGCAAATTTTAAATATCCCAGGGATTGCCTTTTCTATAGTAAATTATTCAAAAACTAATTTTATACTGTCGCAAATTTTATGTGCGCCAGGGATTGCCTTTTCTATAGTAAATTATTCAAAAACTAATTTTATACTGTCGCAAATTTTAATTGCGCCAGGGATTGCCTTTTCTATAGTAAATTATTCAAAAAATAATTTTATACTGTCACAAATTTTATGTGCGCCAGGGATTGCCTTTTCTATAGTAAATTATTCAAAAACTAATTTTATACTGTCGCAAATTTTAATTGCGCCAGGGATTGCCTTTTCTATAGTAAATTATTCAAAAAATAATTTTCAACTGTCACAAATTTTAATTGCGCCAGGGATTGCCTTTTCTATAGTAAATTATTCAAAAAATAATTTTCAACTGTCACAAATTTTATGTGCGCCAGGGATTGCCTTTTATATAGTAAATTATTCAAAAAATAATTTTATACTGTCGCAAATTTTAAATATCCCAGGGATTGCCTTTTCTATAGTAAATTATTCAAAAACTAATTTTATACTGTCGCAAATTTTAATTGCGCCAGGGATTGCCTTTTATATAGTAAATTATTCAAAAAATAATTTTCAACTGTCACAAATTTTAATTGCGCCAGGGATTGCCTTTTCTATAGTAAATTTTTCAAAAACTAATTTTATACTGTCGCAAATTTTAATTGCGCCAGGGATTGCCTTTTCTATAGTAAATTATTCAAAAAATAATTTTATACTGTCGCAAATTTTAAATATCCCAGGGATTGCCTTTTCTACAGTAAATTATTCAAAAAATAATTTTATACTGTCGCAAATTTTATGTGCGCCAGGGATTGCCTTTTCTATAGTAAATTATTCAAAAAATAATTTTCTACTGTCGCAAATTTTAATTGCGCCAGGGATTGCCTTTTCTATAGTAAATTATTCAAAAACTAATTTTATACTGTCGCAAATTTTAATTGCGCCAGGGATTGCCTTTTCTATAGTAAATTATTCAAAAAATAATTTTATACTGTCGCAAATTTTAAATATCCCAGGGATTGCCTTTTCTATAGTAAATTATTCAAAAAATAATTTTATACTGTCGCAAATTTTAATTGCGCCAGGGATTGCCTTTTCTATAGTAAATTATTCAAAAAATAATTTTCAACTGTCACAAATTTTAATTGCGCCAGGGATTGCCTTTTCTACAGTAAATTTTTCAAAAACTAATTTTATACTGTCGCAAATTTTAATTGCGCCAGGGATTGCCTTTTCTATAGTAAATTATTCAAAAACTAATTTTCTACTGTCGCAAATTTTAAATATCCCAGGGATTGCCTTTTATATAGTAAATTTTTCAAAAACTAATTTTCAACTGTCGCAAATTTTAATTGCGCCAGGGATTGCCTTTTATATAGTAAATTATTCAAAAACTAATTTTATACTGTCGCAAATTTTAATTGCGCCAGGGATTGCCTTTTCTACAGTAAATTATTCAAAAAATAATTTTATACTGTCACAAATTTTATGTGCGCCAGGGATTGCCTTTTCTATAGTAAATTATTCAAAAACTAATTTTATACTGTCGCAAATTTTAATTGCGCCAGGGATTGCCTTTTCTATAGTAAATTATTCAAAAAATAATTTTCAACTGTCACAAATTTTAATTGCGCCAGGGATTGCCTTTTCTACAGTAAATTATTCAAAAACTAATTTTATACTGTCGCAAATTTTAAATATCCCAGGGATTGCCTTTTATATAGTAAATTATTCAAAAAATAATTTTATACTGTCGCAAATTTTATGTGCGCCAGGGATTGCCTTTTCTATAGTAAATTATTCAAAAACTAATTTTATACTGTCGCAAATTTTAAATATCCCAGGGATTGCCTTTTCTACAGTAAATTATTCAAAAACTAATTTTATACTGTCGCAAATTTTAAATATCCCAGGGATTGCCTTTTCTATAGTAAATTATTCAAAAACTAATTTTATACTGTCGCAAATTTTAAATATCCCAGGGATTGCCTTTTATATAGTAAATTATTCAAAAAATAATTTTATACTGTCGCAAATTTTATGTGCGCCAGGGATTGCCTTTTCTATAGTAAATTATTCAAAAAATAATTTTATACTGTCGCAAATTTTAATTGCGCCAGGGATTGCCTTTTCTATAGTAAATTATTCAAAAACTAATTTTATACTGTCGCAAATTTTATGTGCGCCAGGGATTGCCTTTTCTATAGTAAATTATTCAAAAACTAATTTTATACTGTCGCAAATTTTAATTACGCCAGGGATTGCCTTTTCTATAGTAAATTATTCAAAAAATAATTTTCAACTGTCACAAATTTTAATTGCGCCAGGGATTGCCTTTTCTACAGTAAATTATTCAAAAACTAATTTTATACTGTCGCAAATTTTAAATATCCCAGGGATTGCCTTTTATATAGTAAATTATTCAAAAAATAATTTTATACTGTCGCAAATTTTAAATATCCCAGGGATTGCCTTTTCTATAGTAAATTATTCAAAAAATAATTTTCAACTGTCACAAATTTTAATTGCGCCAGGGATTGCCTTTTCTATAGTAAATTATTCAAAAACTAATTTTATACTGTCGCAAATTTTATGTGCGCCAGGGATTGCCTTTTCTATAGTAAATTATTCAAAAACTAATTTTATACTGTCGCAAATTTTAATTACGCCAGGGATTGCCTTTTCTATAGTAAATTATTCAAAAAATAACTTTCAACTGTCGCAAATTTTATGTGCGCCAGGGATTGCCTTTTCTATAGTAAATTATTCAAAAACTAATTTTATACTGTCGCAAATTTTAAATATCCCAGGGATTGCCTTTTATATAGTAAATTATTCAAAAAATAATTTTATACTGTCTCAAATTTTAAATATCCCAGGGATTGCCTTTTCTATAGTAAATTATTCAAAAAATAATTTTCAACTGTCACAAATTTTAATTGCGCCAGGGATTGCCTTTTCTATAGTAAATTATTCAAAAAATAATTTTCAACTGTCACAAATTTTAATTGCGCCAGGGATTGCCTTTTCTATAGTAAATTATTCAAAAAATAATTTTATACTGTCGCAAATTTTATGTGCGCCAGGGATTGCCTTTTCTATAGTAAATTATTCAAAAACTAATTTTATACTGTCGCAAATTTTAAATATCCCAGGGATTGCCTTTTCTACAGTAAATTATTCAAAAACTAATTTTATACTGTCGCAAATTTTAAATATCCCAGGGATTGCCTTTTCTATAGTAAATTATTCAAAAACTAATTTTATACTGTCGCAAATTTTATGTGCGCCAGGGATTGCCTTTTCTATAGTAAATTATTCAAAAACTAATTTTATACTGTCGCAAATTTTAATTGCGCCAGGGATTGCCTTTTCTATAGTAAATTATTCAAAAAATAATTTTATACTGTCACAAATTTTATGTGCGCCAGGGATTGCCTTTTCTATAGTAAATTATTCAAAAACTAATTTTATACTGTCGCAAATTTTAATTGCGCCAGGGATTGCCTTTTCTATAGTAAATTATTCAAAAAATAATTTTCAACTGTCACAAATTTTAATTGCGCCAGGGATTGCCTTTTCTATAGTAAATTATTCAAAAAATAATTTTCAACTGTCACAAATTTTATGTGCGCCAGGGATTGCCTTTTATATAGTAAATTATTCAAAAAATAATTTTATACTGTCGCAAATTTTAAATATCCCAGGGATTGCCTTTTCTATAGTAAATTATTCAAAAACTAATTTTATACTGTCGCAAATTTTAATTGCGCCAGGGATTGCCTTTTATATAGTAAATTATTCAAAAAATAATTTTCAACTGTCACAAATTTTAATTGCGCCAGGGATTGCCTTTTCTATAGTAAATTTTTCAAAAACTAATTTTATACTGTCGCAAATTTTAATTGCGCCAGGGATTGCCTTTTCTATAGTAAATTATTCAAAAAATAATTTTATACTGTCGCAAATTTTAAATATCCCAGGGATTGCCTTTTCTACAGTAAATTATTCAAAAAATAATTTTATACTGTCGCAAATTTTATGTGCGCCAGGGATTGCCTTTTCTATAGTAAATTATTCAAAAAATAATTTTCTACTGTCGCAAATTTTAATTGCGCCAGGGATTGCCTTTTCTATAGTAAATTATTCAAAAACTAATTTTATACTGTCGCAAATTTTAATTGCGCCAGGGATTGCCTTTTCTATAGTAAATTATTCAAAAAATAATTTTATACTGTCGCAAATTTTAAATATCCCAGGGATTGCCTTTTCTATAGTAAATTATTCAAAAAATAATTTTATACTGTCGCAAATTTTAATTGCGCCAGGGATTGCCTTTTCTATAGTAAATTATTCAAAAAATAATTTTCAACTGTCACAAATTTTAATTGCGCCAGGGATTGCCTTTTCTACAGTAAATTTTTCAAAAACTAATTTTATACTGTCGCAAATTTTAATTGCGCCAGGGATTGCCTTTTCTATAGTAAATTATTCAAAAACTAATTTTCTACTGTCGCAAATTTTAAATATCCCAGGGATTGCCTTTTATATAGTAAATTTTTCAAAAACTAATTTTCAACTGTCGCAAATTTTAATTGCGCCAGGGATTGCCTTTTATATAGTAAATTATTCAAAAACTAATTTTATACTGTCGCAAATTTTAATTGCGCCAGGGATTGCCTTTTCTACAGTAAATTATTCAAAAAATAATTTTATACTGTCACAAATTTTATGTGCGCCAGGGATTGCCTTTTATATAGTAAATTATTCAAAAAATAATTTTATACTGTCGCAAATTTTATGTGCGCCAGGGATTGCCTTTTCTATAGTAAATTATTCAAAAACTAATTTTATACTGTCGCAAATTTTAAATATCCCAGGGATTGCCTTTTCTACAGTAAATTATTCAAAAACTAATTTTATACTGTCGCAAATTTTAAATATCCCAGGGATTGCCTTTTCTATAGTAAATTATTCAAAAACTAATTTTATACTGTCGCAAATTTTAAATATCCCAGGGATTGCCTTTTATATAGTAAATTATTCAAAAAATAATTTTATACTGTCGCAAATTTTATGTGCGCCAGGGATTGCCTTTTCTATAGTAAATTATTCAAAAAATAATTTTATACTGTCGCAAATTTTAATTGCGCCAGGGATTGCCTTTTCTATAGTAAATTATTCAAAAACTAATTTTATACTGTCGCAAATTTTATGTGCGCCAGGGATTGCCTTTTCTATAGTAAATTATTCAAAAACTAATTTTATACTGTCGCAAATTTTAATTACGCCAGGGATTGCCTTTTCTATAGTAAATTATTCAAAAAATAATTTTCAACTGTCACAAATTTTAATTGCGCCAGGGATTGCCTTTTCTACAGTAAATTATTCAAAAACTAATTTTATACTGTCGCAAATTTTAAATATCCCAGGGATTGCCTTTTATATAGTAAATTATTCAAAAAATAATTTTATACTGTCGCAAATTTTAAATATCCCAGGGATTGCCTTTTCTATAGTAAATTATTCAAAAAATAATTTTCAACTGTCACAAATTTTAATTGCGCCAGGGATTGCCTTTTCTATAGTAAATTATTCAAAAACTAATTTTATACTGTCGCAAATTTTATGTGCGCCAGGGATTGCCTTTTCTATAGTAAATTATTCAAAAACTAATTTTATACTGTCGCAAATTTTAATTACGCCAGGGATTGCCTTTTCTATAGTAAATTATTCAAAAAATAACTTTCAACTCTCGCAAATTTTATGTGCGCCAGGGATTGCCTTTTCTATAGTAAATTATTCAAAAACTAATTTTATACTGTCGCAAATTTTAAATATCCCAGGGATTGCCTTTTATATAGTAAATTATTCAAAAAATAATTTTATACTGTCTCAAATTTTAAATATCCCAGGGATTGCCTTTTCTATAGTAAATTATTCAAAAAATAATTTTCAACTGTCACAAATTTTAATTGCGCCAGGGATTGCCTTTTCTATAGTAAATTATTCAAAAAATAATTTTCAACTGTCACAAATTTTAATTGCGCCAGGGATTGCCTTTTCTATAGTAAATTATTCAAAAAATAATTTTATACTGTCGCAAATTTTATGTGCGCCAGGGATTGCCTTTTCTATAGTAAATTATTCAAAAACTAATTTTATACTGTCGCAAATTTTAAATATCCCAGGGATTGCCTTTTCTACAGTAAATTATTCAAAAACTAATTTTATACTGTCGCAAATTTTAAATATCCCAGGGATTGCCTTTTCTATAGTAAATTATTCAAAAAATAATTTTCTACTGTCGCAAATTTTAATTACGCCAGGGATTGCCTTTTCTATAGTAAATTATTCAAAAAATAATTTTCAACTGTCACAAATTTTAATTGCGCCAGGGATTGCCTTTTCTACAGTAAATTATTCAAAAACTAATTTTATACTGTCGCAAATTTTAAATATCCCAGGGATTGCCTTTTATATAGTAAATTATTCAAAAAATAATTATATACTGTCGCAAATTTTATGTGCGCCAGGGATTGCCTTTTCTATAGTAAATTATTCAAAAACTAATTTTATACTGTCGCAAATTTTAAATATCCCAGGGATTGCCTTTTCTACAGTAAATTATTCAAAAACTAATTTTATACTGTCGCAAATTTTAAATATCCCAGGGATTGCCTTTTCTACAGTAAATTATTCAAAAACTAATTTTATACTGTCGCAAATTTTAATTGCGCCAGGGATTGCCTTTTCTACAGTAAATTATTCAAAAAATAATTTTCAACTGTCGCAAATTTTAATTGCGCCAGGGATTGCCTTTTCTACAGTAAATTATTCAAAAAATAATTTTCAACTGTCACAAATTTTAATTGCGCCAGGGATTGCCTTTTCTATAGTAAATTATTCAAAAAATAATTTTATACTGTCGCAAATTTTAATTGCGCCAGGGATTGCCTTTTCTATAGTAAATTATTCAAAAAATAATTTTCAACTGTCACAAATTTTAATTGCGCCAGGGATTGCCTTTTCTATAGTAAATTATTCAAAAAATAATTTTATACTGTCGCAAATTTTAATTGCGCCAGGGATTGCCTTTTCTATAGTAAATTATTCAAAAAATAATTTTCAACTGTCACAAATTTTAATTGCGCCAGGGATTGCCTTTTCTATAGTAAATTATTCAAAAAATAATTTTATACTGTCGCAAATTTTAAATATCCCAGGGATTGCCTTTTCTATAGTAAATTATTCAAAAAATAATTTTCAACTGTCACAAATTTTAATTGCGCCAGGGATTGCCTTTTATATAGTAAATTATTCAAAAAATAATTTTATACTGTCGCAAATTTTATGTGCGCCAGGGATTGCCTTTTATATAGTAAATTATTCAAAAAATAATTTTATACTGTCGCAAATTTTATGTGCGCCAGGGATTGCCTTTTCTATAGTAAATTATTCAAAAACTAATTTTATACTGTCGCAAATTTTAAATATCCCAGGGATTGCCTTTTCTACAGTAAATTATTCAAAAAATAATTTTCAACTGTCACAAATTTTAATTGCGCCAGGGATTGCCTTTTCTATAGTAAATTATTCAAAAAATAATTTTATACTGTCGCAAATTTTAATTGCGCCAGGGATTGCCTTTTCTATAGTAAATTATTCAAAAAATAATTTTCAACTGTCACAAATTTTAATTGCGCCAGGGATTGCCTTTTCTATAGTAAATTATTCAAAAAATAATTTTATACTGTCGCAAATTTTAAATATCCCAGGGATTGCCTTTTCTACAGTAAATTATTCAAAAACTAATTTTATACTGTCGCAAATTTTAAATATCCCAGGGATTGCCTTTTATATAGTAAATTATTCAAAAAATAATTTTATACTGTCGCAAATTTTAATTGCGCCAGGGATTGCCTTTTCTATAGTAAATTATTCAAAAAATAATTTTCAACTGTCACAAATTTTAAATATCCCAGGGATTGCCTTTTCTATAGTAAATTATTCAAAAAATAATTTTATACTGTCGCAAATTTTAATTGCGCCAGGGATTGCCTTTTCTATAGTAAATTATTCAAAAAATAATTTTCAACTGTCACAAATTTTAATTGCGCCAGGGATTGCCTTTTCTATAGTAAATTATTCAAAAAATAATTTTATACTGTCGCAAATTTTAATTGCGCCAGGGATTGCCTTTTCTATAGTAAATTATTCAAAAAAATAATTTTCAACTGTCACAAATTTTAATTGCGCCAGGGATTGCCTTTTCTATAGTAAATTATTCAAAAAATAATTTTATACTGTCGCAAATTTTAAATATCCCAGGGATTGCCTTTTCTACAGTAAATTATTCAAAAACTAATTTTATACTGTCGCAAATTTTAAATATCCCAGGGATTGCCTTTTATATAGTAAATTATTCAAAAAATAATTATATACTGTCGCAAATTTTATGTGCGCCAGGGATTGCCTTTTCTATAGTAAATTATTCAAAAACTAATTTTATACTGTCGCAAATTTTAAATATCCCAGGGATTGCCTTTTCTACAGTAAATTATTCAAAAACTAATTTTATACTGTCGCAAATTTTAAATATCCCAGGGATTGCCTTTTCTACAGTAAATTATTCAAAAACTAATTTTATACTGTCGCAAATTTTAATTGCGCCAGGGATTGCCTTTTCTACAGTAAATTATTCAAAAAATAATTTTCAACTGTCGCAAATTTTAATTGCGCCAGGGATTGCCTTTTCTACAGTAAATTATTCAAAAAATAATTTTCAACTGTCACAAATTTTAATTGCGCCAGGGATTGCCTTTTCTATAGTAAATTATTCAAAAAATAATTTTATACTGTCGCAAATTTTAATTGCGCCAGGGATTGCCTTTTCTATAGTAAATTATTCAAAAAATAATTTTCAACTGTCACAAATTTTAATTGCGCCAGGGATTGCCTTTTCTATAGTAAATTATTCAAAAAATAATTTTATACTGTCGCAAATTTTAATTGCGCCAGGGATTGCCTTTTCTATAGTAAATTATTCAAAAAATAATTTTCAACTGTCACAAATTTTAATTGCGCCAGGGATTGCCTTTTCTATAGTAAATTATTCAAAAAATAATTTTATACTGTCGCAAATTTTAAATATCCCAGGGATTGCCTTTTCTACAGTAAATTATTCAAAAACTAATTTTATACTGTCGCAAATTTTAAATATCCCAGGGATTGCCTTTTATATAGTAAATTATTCAAAAAATAATTTTATACTGTCGCAAATTTTAATTGCGCCAGGGATTGCCTTTTCTATAGTAAATTATTCAAAAAATAATTTTCAACTGTCACAAATTTTAAATATCCCAGGGATTGCCTTTTCTATAGTAAATTATTCAAAAAATAATTTTATACTGTCGCAAATTTTAATTGCGCCAGGGATTGCCTTTTCTATAGTAAATTATTCAAAAAATAATTTTCAACTGTCACAAATTTTAATTGCGCCAGGGATTGCCTTTTCTATAGTAAATTATTCAAAAAATAATTTTAAACTGTCGCAAATTTTAATTGCGCCAGGGATTGCCTTTTCTATAGTAAATTATTCAAAAAATAATTTTCAACTGTCACAAATTTTAATTGCGCCAGGGATTGCCTTTTCTATAGTAAATTATTCAAAAAATAATTTTATACTGTCGCAAATTTTAAATATCCCAGGGATTGCCTTTTCTACAGTAAATTATTCAAAAACTAATTTTATACTGTCGCAAATTTTAAATATCCCAGGGATTGCCTTTTATATAGTAAATTATTCAAAAAATAATTATATACTGTCGCAAATTTTATGTGCGCCAGGGATTGCCTTTTCTATAGTAAATTATTCAAAAACTAATTTTATACTGTCGCAAATTTTAAATATCCCAGGGATTGCCTTTTCTACAGTAAATTATTCAAAAACTAATTTTATACTGTCGCAAATTTTAAATATCCCAGGGATTGCCTTTTCTACAGTAAATTATTCAAAAACTAATTTTATACTGTCGCAAATTTTAATTGCGCCAGGGATTGCCTTTTCTACAGTAAATTATTCAAAAAATAATTTTCAACTGTCGCAAATTTTAATTGCGCCAGGGATTGCCTTTTCTACAGTAAATTATTCAAAAAATAATTTTCAACTGTCACAAATTTTAATTGCGCCAGGGATTGCCTTTTCTATAGTAAATTATTCAAAAAATAATTTTATACTGTCGCAAATTTTAATTGCGCCAGGGATTGCCTTTTCTATAGTAAATTATTCAAAAAATAATTTTCAACTGTCACAAATTTTAATTGCGCCAGGGATTGCCTTTTCTATAGTAAATTATTCAAAAAATAATTTTATACTGTCGCAAATTTTAATTGCGCCAGGGATTGCCTTTTCTATAGTAAATTATTCAAAAAATAATTTTCAACTGTCACAAATTTTAATTGCGCCAGGGATTGCCTTTTCTATAGTAAATTATTCAAAAAATAATTTTATACTGTCGCAAATTTTAAATATCCCAGGGATTGCCTTTTCTATAGTAAATTATTCAAAAACTAATTTTATACTGTCGCAAATTTTAATTGCGCCAGGGATTGCCTTTTCTATAGTAAATTATTCAAAAAATAATTTTCAACTGTCACAAATTTTAATTGCGCCAGGGATTGCCTTTTCTATAGTAAATTATTCAAAAAATAATTTTATACTGTCGCAAATTTTAATTGCGCCAGGGATTGCCTTTTCTATAGTAAATTATTCAAAAAATAATTTTCAACTGTCACAAATTTTAATTGCGCCAGGGATTGCCTTTTCTATAGTAAATTATTCAAAAAATAATTTTATACTGTCGCAAATTTTAAATATCCCAGGGATTGCCTTTTCTATAGTAAATTATTCAAAAACTAATTTTATACTGTCGCAAATTTTAATTGCGCCAGGGATTGCCTTTTCTATAGTAAATTATTCAAAAAATAATTTTCAACTGTCACAAATTTTAATTGCGCCAGGGATTGCCTTTTCTACAGTAAATTATTCAAAAAATAATTTTATACTGTCGCAAATTTTAATTGCGCCAGGGATTGCCTTTTCTACAGTAAATTATTCAAAAAATAATTTTCAACTGTCGCAAATTTTAATTGCGCCAGGGATTGCCTTTTCTACAGTAAATTATTCAAAAAATAATTTTCAACTGTCACAAATTTTAATTGCGCCAGGGATTGCCTTTTCTATAGTAAATTATTCAAAAAATAATTTTATACTGTCGCAAATTTTAATTGCGCCAGGGATTGCCTTTTCTATAGTAAATTATTCAAAAAATAATTTTCAACTGTCACAAATTTTAATTGCGCCAGGGATTGCCTTTTCTATAGTAAATTATTCAAAAAATAATTTTATACTGTCGCAAATTTTAATTGCGCCAGGGATTGCCTTTTCTCTAGTAAATTATTCAAAAAATAATTTTCAACTGTCACAAATTTTAATTGCGCCAGGGATTGCCTTTTCTATAGTAAATTATTCAAAAAATAATTTTATACTGTCGCAAATTTTAAATATCCCAGGGATTGCCTTTTCTATAGTAAATTATTCAAAAAATAATTTTCAACTGTCACAAATTTTAATTGCGCCAGGGATTGCCTTTTATATAGTAAATTATTCAAAAAATAATTTTATACTGTCGCAAATTTTATGTGCGCCAGGGATTGCCTTTTATATAGTAAATTATTCAAAAAATAATTTTATACTGTCGCAAATTTTATGTGCGCCAGGGATTGCCTTTTCTATAGTAAATTATTCAAAAACTAATTTTATACTGTCGCAAATTTTAAATATCCCAGGGATTGCCTTTTCTACAGTAAATTATTCAAAAAATAATTTTCAACTGTCACAAATTTTAATTGCGCCAGGGATTGCCTTTTCTATAGTAAATTATTCAAAAAATAATTTTATACTGTCGCAAATTTTAATTGCGCCAGGGATTGCCTTTTCTATAGTAAATTATTCAAAAAATAATTTTCAACTGTCACAAATTTTAATTGCGCCAGGGATTGCCTTTTCTATAGTAAATTATTCAAAAAATAATTTTATACTGTCGCAAATTTTAAATATCCCAGGGATTGCCTTTTCTACAGTAAATTATTCAAAAACTAATTTTATACTGTCGCAAATTTTAAATATCCCAGGGATTGCCTTTTATATAGTAAATTATTCAAAAAATAATTTTATACTGTCGCAAATTTTAATTGCGCCAGGGATTGCCTTTTCTATAGTAAATTATTCAAAAAATAATTTTCAACTGTCACAAATTTTAAATATCCCAGGGATTGCCTTTTCTATAGTAAATTATTCAAAAAATAATTTTATACTGTCGCAAATTTTAATTGCGCCAGGGATTGCCTTTTCTATAGTAAATTATTCAAAAAATAATTTTCAACTGTCACAAATTTTAATTGCGCCAGGGATTGCCTTTTCTATAGTAAATTATTCAAAAAATAATTTTATACTGTCGCAAATTTTAATTGCGCCAGGGATTGCCTTTTCTATAGTAAATTATTCAAAAAATAATTTTCAACTGTCACAAATTTTAATTGCGCCAGGGATTGCCTTTTCTATAGTAAATTATTCAAAAAATAATTTTATACTGTCGCAAATTTTAAATATCCCAGGGATTGCCTTTTCTATAGTAAATTATTCAAAAAATAATTTTCAACTGTCACAAATTTTAATTGCGCCAGGGATTGCCTTTTATATAGTAAATTATTCAAAAAATAATTTTATACTGTCGCAAATTTTATGTGCGCCAGGGATTGCCTTTTATATAGTAAATTATTCAAAAAATAATTTTATACTGTCGCAAATTTTATGTGCGCCAGGGATTGCCTTTTCTATAGTAAATTATTCAAAAACTAATTTTATACTGTCGCAAATTTTAAATATCCCAGGGATTGCCTTTTCTACAGTAAATTATTCAAAAAATAATTTTCAACTGTCACAAATTTTAATTGCGCCAGGGATTGCCTTTTCTATAGTAAATTATTCAAAAAATAATTTTATACTGTCGCAAATTTTAATTGCGCCAGGGATTGCCTTTTCTATAGTAAATTATTCAAAAAATAATTTTCAACTGTCACAAATTTTAATTGCGCCAGGGATTGCCTTTTCTATAGTAAATTATTCAAAAAATAATTTTATACTGTCGCAAATTTTAAATATCCCAGGGATTGCCTTTTCTACAGTAAATTATTCAAAAACTAATTTTATACTGTCGCAAATTTTAAATATCCCAGGGATTGCCTTTTATATAGTAAATTATTCAAAAAATAATTTTATACTGTCGCAAATTTTAATTGCGCCAGGGATTGCCTTTTCTATAGTAAATTATTCAAAAAATAATTTTCAACTGTCACAAATTTTAAATATCCCAGGGATTGCCTTTTCTATAGTAAATTATTCAAAAACTAATTTTATACTGTCGCAAATTTTAATTGCGCCAGGGATTGCCTTTTCTACAGTAAATTTTTCAAAAACTAATTTTATACTGTCGCAAATTTTATGTGCGCCAGGGATTGCCTTTTCTACAGTAAATTATTCAAAAAATAATTTTATACTGTCGCAAATTTTAAATATCCCAGGGATTGCCTTTTCTATAGTAAATTATTCAAAAAATAATTTTCAACTGTCGCAAATTTTAATTGCGCCAGGGATTGCCTTTTATATAGTAAATTTTTCAAAAACTAATTTTATACTGTCACAAATTTTATGTGCGCCAGGGATTGCCTTTTCTATAGTAAATTATTCAAAAAATAATTTTCAACTGTCACAAATTTTAATTGCGCCAGGGATTGCCTTTTCTACAGTAAATTATTCAAAAACTAATTTTATACTGTCGCAAATTTTAAATATCCCAGGGATTGCCTTTTCTATAGTAAATTATTCAAAAAATAATTTTATACTGTCGCAAATTTTAAATATCCCAGGGATTGCCTTTTCTACAGTAAATTATTCAAAAACTAATTTTATACTGTCGCAAATTTTAATTGCGCCAGGGATTGCCTTTTCTATAGTAAATTATTCAAAAAATAATTTTATACTGTCGCAAATTTTATGTGCGCCAGGGATTGCCTTTTCTATAGTAAATTATTCAAAAACTAATTTTATACTGTCGCAAATTTTATGTGCGCCAGGGATTGCCTTTTCTATAGTAAATTATTCAAAAAATAATTTTCTACTGTCGCAAATTTTAATTACGCCAGGGATTGCCTTTTCTATAGTAAATTATTCAAAAAATAATTTTCTACTGTCGCAAATTTTAATTACGCCAGGGATTGCCTTTTATATAGTAAATTTTTCAAAAACTAATTTTATACTGTCGCAAATTTTAAATATCCCAGGGATTGCCTTTTCTACAGTAAATTATTCAAAAAATAATTTTATACTGTCGCAAATTTTAAATATCCCAGGGATTGCCTTTTCTACAGTAAATTATTCAAAAACTAATTTTATACTGTCGCAAATTTTAATTGCGCCAGGGATTGCCTTTTCTACAGTAAATTATTCAAAAAATAATTTTCAACTGTCGCAAATTTTAATTGCGCCAGGGATTGCCTTTTCTACAGTAAATTATTCAAAAAATAATTTTCAACTGTCACAAGTTTTAATTGCGCCAGGGATTGCCTTTTCTATAGTAAATTATTCAAAAAATAATTTTATACTGTCGCAAATTTTAATTGCGCCAGGGATTGCCTTTTCTATAGTAAATTATTCAAAAAATAATTTTCAACTGTCACAAATTTTAATTGCGCCAGGGATTGCCTTTTCTATAGTAAATTATTCAAAAAATAATTTTATACTGTCGCAAATTTTAAATATCCCAGGGATTGCCTTTTCTATAGTAAATTATTCAAAAAATAATTTTCAACTGTCACAAATTTTAATTGCGCCAGGGATTGCCTTTTATATAGTAAATTATTCAAAAAATAATTTTATACTGTCGCAAATTTTATGTGCGCCAGGGATTGCCTTTTATATAGTAAATTATTCAAAAAATAATTTTATACTGTCGCAAATTTTAAATATCCCAGGGATTGCCTTTTCTACAGTAAATTATTCAAAAAATAATTTTATACTGTCGCAAATTTTAATTGCGCCAGGGATTGCCTTTTCTACAGTAAATTATTCAAAAAATAATTTTCAACTGTCACAAATTTTATGTGCGCCAGGGATTGCCTTTTCTATAGTAAATTATTCAAAAAATAATTTTCAACTGTCACAAATTTTAAATATCCCAGGGATTGCCTTTTCTACAGTAAATTATTCAAAAAATAATTTTATACTGTCGCAAATTTTAATTGCGCCAGGGATTGCCTTTTCTACAGTAAATTATTCAAAAAATAATTTTATACTGTCGCAAATTTTAATTGCGCCAGGGATTGCCTTTTCTACAGTAAATTATTCAAAAACTAATTTTCAACTGTCACAAATTTTAATTGCGCCAGGGATTGCCTTTTATATAGTAAATTTTTCAAAAACTAATTTTATACTGTCGCAAATTTTAATTGCGCCAGGGATTGCCTTTTCTATAGTAAATTATTCAAAAACTAATTTTCTACTGTCGCAAATTTTAAATATCCCAGGGATTGCCTTTTATACAGTAAATTATTCAAAAAATAATTTTATACTGTCGCAAATTTTATGTGCGCCAGGGATTGCCTTTTCTACAGTAAATTATTCAAAAAATAATTTTATACTGTCGCAAATTTTAATTGCGCCAGGGATTGCCTTTTCTACAGTAAATTATTCAAAAACTAATTTTCAACTGTCACAAATTTTAATTACGCCAGGGATTGCCTTTTCTATAGTAAATTATTCAAAAAATAATTTTCAACTGTCACAAATTTTAATTACGCCAGGGATTGCCTTTTCTATAGTAAATTATTCAAAAAATAATTTTCTACTGTCGAAAATTTTAACTGCGCCAGGGATTGCCTTTTATATAGTAAATTATTCAAAAACTAATTTTATACTGTCGCAAATTTTAATTGCGCCAGGGATTGCCTTTTCTACAGTAAATTATTCAAAAAATAATTTTCAACTGTCACAAATTTTAATTGCGCCAGGGATTGCCTTTTCTATAGTAAATTATTCAAAAAATAATTTTCAACTGTCACAAATTTTAATTGCGCCAGGGATTGCCTTTTCTATAGTAAATTATTCAAAAAATAATTTTCAACTGTCACAAATTTTAATTGCGCCAGGGATTGCCTTTTATATAGTAAATTATTCAAAAACTAATTTTATACTGTCGCAAATTTTAATTGCGCCAGGGATTGCCTTTTCTACAGTAAATTATTCAAAAAATAATTTTATACTGTCGCAAATTTTATGTGCGCCAGGGATTGCCTTTTCTATAGTAAATTATTCAAAAAATAATTTTATACTGTCGCAAATTTTAAATATCCCAGGGATTGCCTTTTCTACAGTAAATTTTTCAAAAACTAATTTTATACTGTCGCAAATTTTATGTGCGCCAGGGATTGCCTTTTCTATAGTAAATTATTCAAAAAATAATTTTCAACTGTCACAAATTTTAAATATCCCAGGGATTGCCTTTTCTATAGTAAATTATTCAAAAAATAATTTTATACTGTCGCAAATTTTAAATATCCCAGGGATTGCCTTTTCTATAGTAAATTATTCAAAAAATAATTTTATACTGTCGCAAATTTTAAATATCCCAGGGATTGCCTTTTCTACAGTAAATTTTTCAAAAACTAATTTTATACTGTCGCAAATTTTAATTGCGCCAGGGATTGCCTTTTCTACAGTAAATTATTCAAAAAATAATTTTCAACTGTCACAAATTTTATGTGCGCCAGGGATTGCCTTTTCTATAGTAAATTATTCAAAAAATAATTTTATACTGTCGCAAATTTTAAATATCCCAGGGATTGCCTTTTCTATAGTAAATTATTCAAAAAATAATTTTATACTGTCGCAAATTTTAATTGCGCCAGGGATTGCCTTTTCTACAGTAAATTATTCAAAAAATAATTTTATACTGTCGCAAATTTTAATTGCGCCAGGGATTGCCTTTTCTACAGTAAATTATTCAAAAAATAATTTTCAACTGTCACAAATTTTATGTGCGCCAGGGATTGCCTTTTCTATAGTAAATTATTCAAAAAATAATTTTCAACTGTCACAAATTTTAAATATCCCAGGGATTGCCTTTTCTACAGTAAATTATTCAAAAAATAATTTTATACTGTCGCAAAATTTAATTGCGCCAGGGATTGCCTTTTCTACAGTAAATTATTCAAAAAATAATTTTCAACTGTCATAAATTTTATGTGCGCCAGGGATTGCCTTTTCTATAGTAAATTATTCAAAAAATAATTTTATACTGTCGCAAATTTTAAATATCCCAGGGATTGCCTTTTCTATAGTAAATTATTCAAAAAATAATTTTATACTGTCGCAAATTTTAATTGCGCCAGGGATTGCCTTTTCTACAGTAAATTATTCAAAAAATAATTTTCTACTGTCACAAATTTTAAATATCCCAGGGATTGCCTTTTCTATAGTAAATTATTCAAAAAATAATTTTCAACTGTCACAAATTTTAATTGCGCCAGGGATTGCCTTTTCTATAGTAAATTATTCAAAAAATAATTTTCAACTGTCACAAATTTTAATTGCGCCAGGGATTGCCTTTTCTATAGTAAATTATTCAAAAAATAATTTTCAACTGTCACAAATTTTAATTGCGCCAGGGATTGCCTTTTATATAGTAAATTATTCAAAAACTAATTTTATACTGTCGCAAATTTTAATTGCGCCAGGGATTGCCTTTTCTACAGTAAATTATTCAAAAAATAATTTTATACTGTCGCAAATTTTATGTGCGCCAGGGATTGCCTTTTCTATAGTAAATTATTCAAAAAATAATTTTCAACTGTCACAAATTTTAAATATCCCAGGGATTGCCTTTTCTACAGTAAATTATTCAAAAAATAATTTTATACTGTCGCAAATTTTAATTGCGCCAGGGATTGCCTTTTCTACAGTAAATTATTCAAAAAATAATTTTCAACTGTCACAAATTTTATGTGCGCCAGGGATTGCCTTTTCTATAGTAAATTATTCAAAAAATAATTTTCAACTGTCACAAATTTTAAATATCCCAGGGATTGCCTTTTCTACAGTAAATTATTCAAAAAATAATTTTATACTGTCGCAAATTTTAATTGCGCCAGGGATTGCCTTTTCTACAGTAAATTATTCAAAAAATAATTTTATACTGTCGCAAATTTTAATTGCGCCAGGGATTGCCTTTTCTACAGTAAATTATTCAAAAACTAATTTTCAACTGTCACAAATTTTAATTGCGCCAGGGATTGCCTTTTATATAGTAAATTTTTCAAAAACTAATTTTATACTGTCGCAAATTTTAATTGCGCCAGGGATTGCCTTTTCTATAGTAAATTATTCAAAAACTAATTTTCTACTGTCGCAAATTTTAAATATCCCAGGGATTGCCTTTTATACAGTAAATTATTCAAAAAATAATTTTATACTGTCGCAAATTTTATGTGCGCCAGGGATTGCCTTTTCTACAGTAAATTATTCAAAAAATAATTTTATACTGTCACAAATTTTAATTGCGCCAGGGATTGCCTTTTCTATAGTAAATTATTCAAAAAATAATTTTCAACTGTCACAAATTTTAATTGCGCCAGGGATTGCCTTTTCTATAGTAAATTATTCAAAAAATAATTTTATACTGTCGCAAATTTTAATTGCGCCAGGGATTGCCTTTTCTATAGTAAATTATTCAAAAAATAATTTTCAACTGTCACAAATTTTAATTACGCCAGGGATTGCCTTTTATATAGTAAATTTTTCAAAAACTAATTTTATACTGTCGCAAATTTTAATTACGCCAGGGATTGCCTTTTCTACAGTAAATTATTCAAAAACTAATTTTATACTGTCGCAAATTTTAATTGCGCCAGGGATTGCCTTTTCTACAGTAAATTATTCAAAAAATAATTTTATACTGTCGCAAATTTTAATTACGCCAGGGATTGCCTTTTATATAGTAAATTTTTCAAAAACTAATTTTATACTGTCGCAAATTTTAATTACGCCAGGGATTGCCTTTTCTACAGTAAATTATTCAAAAACTAATTTTATACTGTCGCAAATTTTAATTGCGCCAGGGATTGCCTTTTCTACAGTAAATTATTCAAAAAATAATTTTATACTGTCGCAAATTTTAATTGCGCCAGGGATTGCCTTTTCTATAGTAAATTATTCAAAAAATAATTTTATACTGTCGCAAATTTTAAATATCCCAGGGATTGCCTTTTCTATAGTAAATTATTCAAAAAATAATTTTCAACTGTCACAAATTTTAATTGCGCCAGGGATTGCCTTTTCTATAGTAAATTATTCAAAAAATAATTTTATACTGTCGCAAATTTTAATTGCGCCAGGGATTGCCTTTTCTATAGTAAATTATTCAAAAACTAATTTTATACTGTCGCAAATTTTAATTGCGCCAGGGATTGCCTTTTCTACAGTAAATTATTCAAAAAATAATTTTATACTGTCGCAAATTTTAATTGCGCCAGGGATTGCCTTTTCTATAGTAAATTATTCAAAAAATAATTTTCAACTGTCACAAATTTTATGTGCGCCAGGGATTGCCTTTTCTATAGTAAATTATTCAAAAAATAATTTTCAACTGTCACAAATTTTAATTGCGCCAGGGATTGCCTTTTCTATAGTAAATTATTCAAAAAATAATTTTCTACTGTCGCAAATTTTAATTGCGCCAGGGATTGCCTTTTCTATAGTAAATTATTCAAAAAATAATTTTATACTGTCGCAAATTTTAATTACGCCAGGGATTGCCTTTTATATAGTAAATTTTTCAAAAACTAATTTTCTACTGTCGCAAATTTTATGTGCGCCAGGGATTGCCTTTTATATAGTAAATTATTCAAAAACTAATTTTATACTGTCGCAAATTTTAATTGCGCCAGGGATTGCCTTTTCTATAGTAAATTATTCAAAAACTAATTTTATACTGTCGCAAATTTTATGTGCGCCAGGGATTGCCTTTTCTATAGTAAATTATTCAAAAAATAATTTTCTACTGTCGCAAATTTTAATTGCGCCAGGGATTGCCTTTTCTATAGTAAATTATTCAAAAAATAATTTTATACTGTCGCAAATTTTAATTGCGCCAGGGATTGCCTTTTATATAGTAAATTATTCAAAAAATAATTTTATACTGTCGCAAATTTTAAATATCCCAGGGATTGCCTTTTCTATAGTAAATTATTCAAAAACTAATTTTATACTGTCGCAAATTTTAAATATCCCAGGGATTGCCTTTTCTACAGTAAATTATTCAAAAAATAATTTTATACTGTCGCAAATTTTAATTGCGCCAGGGATTGCCTTTTCTATAGTAAATTATTCAAAAAATAATTTTATACTGTCGCAAATTTTAAATATCCCAGGGATTGCCTTTTCTATAGTAAATTATTCAAAAAATAATTTTATACTGTCGCAAATTTTAATTGCGCCAGGGATTGCCTTTTCTACAGTAAATTATTCAAAAACTAATTTTATACTGTCGCAAATTTTAATTGCGCCAGGGATTGCCTTTTCTACAGTAAATTATTCAAAAACTAATTTTATACTGTCGCAAATTTTAATTGCGCCAGGGATTGCCTTTTCTACAGTAAATTATTCAAAAAATAATTTTATACTGTCGCAAATTTTAATTGCGCCAGGGATTGCCTTTTCTATAGTAAATTATTCAAAAAATAATTTTATACTGTCGCAAATTTTAAATATCCCAGGGATTGCCTTTTCTATAGTAAATTATTCAAAAAATAATTTTCAACTGTCACAAATTTTAATTGCGCCAGGGATTGCCTTTTCTATAGTAAATTTTTCAAAAACTAATTTTATACTGTCGCAAATTTTAATTACGCCAGGGATTGCCTTTTATATAGTAAATTATTCAAAAAATAATTTTATACTGTCGCAAATTTTAATTGCGCCAGGGATTGCCTTTTCTATAGTAAATTATTCAAAAAATAATTTTCAACTGTCACAAATTTTAATTACGCCAGGGATTGCCTTTTCTATAGTAAATTATTCAAAAACTAATTTTATACTGTCGCAAATTTTAATTGCGCCAGGGATTGCCTTTTCTACAGTAAATTATTCAAAAAATAATTTTATACTGTCGCAAATTTTAATTGCGCCAGGGATTGCCTTTTCTATAGTAAATTATTCAAAAAATAATTTTATACTGTCGCAAATTTTAATTGCGCCAGGGATTGCCTTTTCTATAGTAAATTATTCAAAAAATAATTTTCAACTGTCACAAATTTTAATTACGCCAGGGATTGCCTTTTATATAGTAAATTTTTCAAAAACTAATTTTATACTGTCGCAAATTTTAATTACGCCAGGGATTGCCTTTTCTACAGTAAATTATTCAAAAACTAATTTTATACTGTCGCAAATTTTAATTGCGCCAGGGATTGCCTTTTCTACAGTAAATTATTCAAAAAATAATTTTATACTGTCGCAAATTTTAATTGCGCCAGGGATTGCCTTTTCTATAGTAAATTATTCAAAAAATAATTTTATACTGTTGCAAATTTTAAATATCCCAGGGATTGCCTTTTCTATAGTAAATTATTCAAAAAAATAATTTTCAACTGTCACAAATTTTAATTGCGCCAGGGATTGCCTTTTCTATAGTAAATTATTCAAAAAATAATTTTATACTGTCGCAAATTTTAATTGCGCCAGGGATTGCCTTTTCTATAGTAAATTATTCAAAAACTAATTTTATACTGTCGCAAATTTTAATTGCGCCAGGGATTGCCTTTTCTACAGTAAATTATTCAAAAAATAATTTTATACTGTCGCAAATTTTAATTGCGCCAGGGATTGCCTTTTCTATAGTAAATTATTCAAAAAATAATTTTCAACTGTCACAAATTTTAATTACGCCAGGGATTGCCTTTTCTATAGTAAATTATTCAAAAACTAATTTTATACTGTCGCAAATTTTAATTGCGCCAGGGATTGCCTTTTCTACAGTAAATTATTCAAAAAATAATTTTATACTGTCGCAAATTTTAATTGCGCCAGGGATTGCCTTTTCTATAGTAAATTATTCAAAAAATAATTTTATACTGTCGCAAATTTTAATTGCGCCAGGGATTGCCTTTTCTATAGTAAATTATTCAAAAAATAATTTTATACTGTCGCAAATTTTAATTGCGCCAGGGATTGCCTTTTATATAGTAAATTTTTCAAAAACTAATTTTATACTGTCGCAAATTTTAATTACGCCAGGGATTGCCTTTTCTACAGTAAATTATTCAAAAACTAATTTTATAATGTCGCAAATTTTAATTGCGCCAGGGATTGCCTTTTCTACAGTAAATTATTCAAAAAATAATTTTATACTGTCGCAAATTTTAAATATCCCAGGGATTGCCTTTTCTATAGTAAATTATTCAAAAACTAATTTTATACTGTCGCAAATTTTAAATATCCCAGGGATTGCCTTTTCTATAGTAAATTATTCAAAAAATAATTTTATACTGTCGCAAATTTTAAATATCCCAGGGATTGCCTTTTCTATAGTAAATTATTCAAAAAATAATTTTCAACTGTCGCAAATTTTAATTGCGCCAGGGATTGCCTTTTCTATAGTAAATTATTCAAAAAATAATTTTCAACTGTCACAAATTTTAAGTGGGCCAGGGATTGCCTTTTCTATAGTAAATTATTCAAAAAATAATTTTCAACTGTCACAAATTTTAATTGCGCCAGGGATTGCCTTTTCTATAGTAAATTATTCAAAAAATAATTTTATACTGTCGCAAATTTTAAATATCCCAGGGATTGCCTTTTCTATAGTAAATTATTCAAAAACTAATTTTCAACTGTCACAAATTTTAATTACGCCAGGGATTGCCTTTTCTATAGTAAATTATTCAAAAAATAATTTTATACTGTCACAAATTTTAATTACGCCAGGGATTGCCTTTTCTATAGTAAATTTTTCAAAAACTAATTTTATACTGTCGCAAATTTTATGTGCGCCAGGGATTGCCTTTTCTACAGTAAATTTTTCAAAAACTAATTTTATACTGTCGCAAATTTTAATTGCGCCAGGGATTGCCTTTTCTATAGTAAATTATTCAAAAAATAATTTTATACTGTCGCAAATTTTATGTGCGCCAGGGATTGCCTTTTCTGCAGTAAATTATTCAAAAACTAATTTTCTACTGTCGCAAATTTTAAATATCCCAGGGATTGCCTTTTCTACAGTAAATTATTCAAAAAATAATTTTCAACTGTCACAAATTTTAATTACGCCAGGGATTGCCTTTTCTATAGTAAATTTTTCAAAAACTAATTTTATACTGTCGCAAATTTTAATTACGCCAGGGATTGCCTTTTCTACAGTAAATTATTCAAAAAATAATTTTCAACTGTCGCAAATTTTAAATATCCCAGGGATTGCCTTTTCTATAGTAAATTATTCAAAAAATAATTTTATACTGTCGCAAATTTTAATTGCGCCAGGGATTGCCTTTTATATAGTAAATTATTCAAAAAATAATTTTATACTGTCGCAAATTTTAAATATCCCAGGGATTGCCTTTTCTACAGTAAATTATTCAAAAACTAATTTTATACTGTCGCAAATTTTATGTGCGCCAGGGATTGCCTTTTCTATAGTAAATTATTCAAAAAATAATTTTATACTGTCGCAAATTTTAAATATCCCAGGGATTGCCTTTTCTATAGTAAATTATTCAAAAAATAATTTTATACTGTCGCAAATTTTAAATATCCCAGGGATTGCCTTTTCTATAGTAAATTATTCAAAAACTAATTTTCAACTGTCACAAATTTTAATTACGCCAGGGATTGCCTTTCCTATAGTAAATTATTCAAAAAATAATTTTATACTGTCGCAAATTTTAATTGCGCCAGGGATTGCCTTTTCTACAGTAAATTATTCAAAAACTAATTTTATACTGTCGCAAATTTTATGTGCGCCAGGGATTGCCTTTTCTATAGTAAATTATTCAAAAACTAATTTTCAACTGTCAGAAATTTTAATTGCGCCAGGGATTGCCTTTTCTATAGTAAATTATTCAAAAAATAATTTTATACTGTCGCAAATTTTAAATATCCCAGGGATTGCCTTTTCTATAGTAAATTATTCAAAAAATAATTTTCTACTGTCGCAAATTTTAAATATCCCAGGGATTGCCTTTTCTACAGTAAATTATTCAAAAACTAATTTTATACTGTCGCAAATTTTATGTGCGCCAGGGATTGCCTTTTCTATAGTAAATTATTCAAAAACTAATTTTATACTGTCGCAAATTTTAAATATCCCAGGGATTGCCTTTTATATAGTAAATTATTCAAAAACTAATTTTATACTGTCGCAAATTTTAATTGCGCCAGGGATTGCCTTTTCTACAGTAAATTATTCAAAAAATAATTTTATACTGTCGCAAATTTTAATTGCGCCAGGGATTGCCTTTTCTATAGTAAATTATTCAAAAAATAATTTTATACTGTCGCAAATTTTAAATATCCCAGGGATTGCCTTTTCTATAGTAAATTATTCAAAAAATAATTTTCAACTGTCACAAATTTTAATTGCGCCAGGGATTGCCTTTTCTATAGTAAATTATTCAAAAAATAATTTTATACTGTCGCAAATTTTAATTGCGCCAGGGATTGCCTTTTCTATAGTAAATTATTCAAAAACTAATTTTATACTGTCGCAAATTTTAATTGCGCCAGGGATTGCCTTTTCTACAGTAAATTATTCAAAAAATAATTTTATACTGTCGCAAATTTTAATTGCGCCAGGGATTGCCTTTTCTATAGTAAATTATTCAAAAAATAATTTTCAACTGTCACAAATTTTAATTACGCCAGGGATTGCCTTTTCTATAGTAAATTATTCAAAAACTAATTTTATACTGTCGCAAATTTTAATTGCGCCAGGGATTGCCTTTTCTACAGTAAATTATTCAAAAAATAATTTTATACTGTCGCAAATTTTAATTGCGCCAGGGATTGCCTTTTCTATAGTAAATTATTCAAAAAATAATTTTATACTGTCGCAAATTTTAATTGCGCCAGGGATTGCCTTTTCTATAGTAAATTATTCAAAAAATAATTTTCAACTGTCACAAATTTTAATTACGCCAGGGATTGCCTTTTCTATAGTAAATTATTCAAAAACTAATTTTATACTGTCGCAAATTTTAATTGCGCCAGGGATTGCCTTTTCTATAGTAAATTATTCAAAAACTAATTTTCTACTGTCGCAAATTTTAATTGCGCCAGGGATTGCCTTTTCTACAGTAAATTATTCAAAAAATAATTTTCAACTGTCACAAATTTTAATTGCGCCAGGGATTGCCTTTTCTATAGTAAATTATTCAAAAAATAATTTTATACTGTCGCAAATTTTAAATATCCCAGGGATTGCCTTTTCTACAGTAAATTATTCAAAAACTAATTTTCTACTGTCGCAAATTTTAATTGCGCCAGGGATTGCCTTTTATATAGTAAATTATTCAAAAAATAATTTTATACTGTCGCAAATTTTAATTGCGCCAGGGATTGCCTTTTCTATAGTAAATTATTCAAAAAATAATTTTATACTGTCGCAAATTTTAATTGCGCCAGGGATTGCCTTTTCTATAGTAAATTATTCAAAAAATAATTTTCTACTGTCGCAAATTTTAATTGCGCCAGGGATTGCCTTTTCTATAGTAAATTATTCAAAAAATAATTTTCAACTGTCACAAATTTTAATTGCGCCAGGGATTGCCTTTTCTATAGTAAATTATTCAAAAAATAATTTTCTACTGTCGCAAATTTTAAATATCCCAGGGATTGCCTTTTCTATAGTAAATTATTCAAAAAATAATTTTCAACTGTCACAAATTTTAATTGCGCCAGGGATTGCCTTTTATATAGTAAATTATTCAAAAACTAATTTTCTACTGTCGCAAATTTTAAATATCCCAGGGATTGCCTTTTCTATAGTAAATTATTCAAAAAATAATTTTCAACTGTCACAAATTTTAATTGCGCCAGGGATTGCCTTTTCTATAGTAAATTATTCAAAAAATAATTTTCAACTGTCGCAAATTTTATGTGCGCCAGGGATTGCCTTTTCTACAGTAAATTATTCAAAAAATAATTTTCAACTGTCACAAATTTTATGTGCGCCAGGGATTGCCTTTTCTATAGTAAATTATTCAAAAAATAATTTTATACTGTCGCAAATTTTAAATATCCCAGGGATTGCCTTTTCTATAGTAAATTATTCAAAAAATAATTTTCAACTGTCACAAATTTTATGTGCGCCAGGGATTGCCTTTTCTATAGTAAATTATTCAAAAAATAATTTTCAACTGTCACAAATTTTATGTGCGCCAGGGATTGCCTTTTCTACAGTAAATTATTCAAAAAATAATTTTCTACTGTCGCAAATTTTAATTGCGCCAGGGATTGCCTTTTCTACAGTAAATTTTTCAAAAACTAATTTTATACTGTCGCAAATTTTATGTGCGCCAGGGATTGCCTTTTCTATAGTAAATTATTCAAAAAATAATTTTATACTGTCACAAATTTTATGTGCGCCAGGGATTGCCTTTTCTATAGTAAATTATTCAAAAAATAATTTTCAACTGTCGCAAATTTTAAATATCCCAGGGATTGCCTTTTCTATAGTAAATTATTCAAAAAATAATTTTATACTGTCGCAAATTTTAAATATCCCAGGGATTGCCTTTTCAATAGTAAATTATTCAAAAAATAATTTTCTACTGTCACAAATTTTATGTGCGCCAGGGATTGCCTTTTCTACAGTAAATTATTCAAAAAATAATTTTCTACTGTCGCAAATTTTAATTGCGCCAGGGATTGCCTTTTCTACAGTAAATTTTTCAAAAACTAATTTTATACTGTCGCAAATTTTATGTGCGCCAGGGATTGCCTTTTCTATAGTAAATTATTCAAAAAATAATTTTATACTGTCACAAATTTTATGTGCGCCAGGGATTGCCTTTTCTATAGTAAATTATTCAAAAAATAATTTTCAACTGTCGCAAATTTTAAATATCCCAGGGATTGCCTTTTCTATAGTAAATTATTCAAAAAATAATTTTATACTGTCGCAAATTTTAAATATCCCAGGGATTGCCTTTTCTATAGTAAATTATTCAAAAAATAATTTTATACTGTCCCAAATTTTAAATATCCCAGGGATTGCCTTTTCTATAGTAAATTATTCAAAAAATAATTTTCAACTGTCGCAAATTTTAAATATCCCAGGGATTGCCTTTCTATAGTAAATTATTCAAAAAATAATTTTATACTGTCACAAATTTTAATTGCGCCAGGGATTGCCTTTTCTATAGTAAATTATTCAAAAACTAATTTTATACTGTCGCAAATTTTATGTGCGCCAGGGATTGCCTTTTCTATAGTAAATTATTCAAAAAATAATTTTATACTGTCGCAAATTTTATGTGCGCCAGGGATTGCCTTTTCTATAGTAAATTATTCAAAAAATAATTTTCAACTGTCGCAAATTTTAAATATCCCAGGGATTGCCTTTTCTATAGTAAATTATTCAAAAAATAATTTTATACTGTCGCAAATTTTAAATATCCCAGGGATTGCCTTTTCTATAGTAAATTATTCAAAAAATAATTTTCAACTGTCACAAATTTTAATTGCGCCAGGGATTGCCTTTTCTATAGTAAATTATTCAAAAAATAATTTTCAACTGTCACAAATTTTAATTGCGCCAGGGATTGCCTTTTCTATAGTAAATTATTCAAAAAATAATTTTCAACTGTCACAAATTTTAATTGCGCCAGGGATTGCCTTTTCTATAGTAAATTATTCAAAAAATAATTTTCAACTGTCACATATTTTAATTGCGCCAGGGATTGCCTTTTCTATAGTAAATTATTCAAAAACTAATTTTCAACTGTCGCAAATTTTAATTGCGCCAGGGATTGCCTTTTCTATAGTAAATTATTCAAAAAATAATTTTCAACTGTCACAAATTTTAATTGCGCCAGGGATTGCCTTTTCTATAGTAAATTATTCAAAAAATAATTTTATACTGTCGCAAATTTTAAATATCCCAGGGATTGCCTTTTCTATAGTAAATTATTCAAAAAATAATTTTATACTGTCGCAAATTTTAAATATCCCAGGGATTGCCTTTTCTATAGTAAATTTTTCAAAAACTAATTTTATACTGTCGCAAATTTTATGTGCGCCAGGGATTGCCTTTTCTATAGTAAATTATTCAAAAAATAATTTTATACTGTCGCAAATTTTAAATATCCCAGGGATTGCCTTTTCTATAGTAAATTATTCAAAAAATAATTTTCAACTGTCACAAATTTTAATTGCGCCAGGGATTGCCTTTTCTATATTAAATTATTCAAAAAATAATTTTCAACTGTCACAAATTTTAATTGCGCCAGGGATTGCCTTTTCTATAGTAAATTATTCAAAAAATAATTTTCAACTGTCACAAATTTTAATTGCGCCAGGGATTGCCTTTTCTATAGTAAATTATTCAAAAAATAATTTTCTACTGTCGCAAATTTTAAATATCCCAGGGATTGCCTTTTCTATAGTAAATTATTCAAAAAATAATTTTCAACTGTCACAAATTTTAATTGCGCCAGGGATTGCCTTTTATATAGTAAATTATTCAAAAACTAATTTTCTACTGTCGCAAATTTTAAATATCCCAGGGATTGCCTTTTCTATAGTAAATTATTCAAAAACTAATTTTATACTGTCGCAAATTTTATGTGCGCCAGGGATTGCCTTTTATATAGTAAATTATTCAAAAAATAATTTTATACTGTCGCAAATTTTATGTGCGCCAGGGATTGCCTTTTCTATAGTAAATTATTCAAAAAATAATTTTATACTGTCGCAAATTTTATGTGCGCCAGGGATTGCCTTTTCTATAGTAAATTATTCAAAAAATAATTTTCAACTGTCACAAATTTTAATTGCGCCAGGGATTGCCTTTTCTACAGTAAATTATTCAAAAACTAATTTTATACTGTCGCAAATTTTAATTGCGCCAGGGATTGCCTTTTCTACAGTAAATTTTTCAAAAACTAATTTTATACTGTCGCAAATTTTAAATATCCCAGGGATTGCCTTTTCTATAGTAAATTATTCAAAAAATAATTTTCTACTGTCGCAAATTTTAAATATCCCAGGGATTGCCTTTTCTATAGTAAATTATTCAAAAAATAATTTTATACTGTCGCAAATTTTAATTGCGCCAGGGATTGCCTTTTCTACAGTAAATTATTCAAAAAATAATTTTATACTGTCGCAAATTTTAATTGCGCCAGGGATTGCCTTTTCTACAGTAAATTATTCAAAAAATAATTTTCAACTGTCACAAATTTTATGTGCGCCAGGGATTGCCTTTTCTATAGTAAATTATTCAAAAAATAATTTTCAACTGTCACAAATTTTAAATATCCCAGGGATTGCCTTTTCTACAGTAAATTATTCAAAAAATAATTTTATACTGTCGCAAATTTTAATTGCGCCAGGGATTGCCTTTTCTACAGTAAATTATTCAAAAAATAATTTTCAACTGTCACAAATTTTATGTGCGCCAGGGATTGCCTTTTCTACAGTAAATTATTCAAAAAATAATTTTCAACTGTCACAAATTTTATGTGCGCCAGGGATTGCCTTTTCTATAGTAAATTATTCAAAAAATAATTTTCAACTGTCACAAATTTTAAATATCCCAGGGATTGCCTTTTCTACAGTAAATTTTTCAAAAACTAATTTTCAACTGTCACAAATTTTAATTGCGCCAGGGATTGCCTTTTCTATAGTAAATTATTCAAAAAATAATTTTCTACTGTCGCAAATTTTAATTGCGCCAGGGATTGCCTTTTCTATAGTAAATTATTCAAAAAATAATTTTCAACTGTCGCAAATTTTAATTGCGCCAGGGATTGCCTTTTCTACAGTAAATTATTCAAAAAATAATTTTCAACTGTCACAAATTTTATGTGCGCCAGGGATTGCCTTTTCTATAGTAAATTATTCAAAAAATAATTTTCAACTGTCACAAATTTTAAATATCCCAGGGATTGCCTTTTCTACAGTAAATTATTCAAAAAATAATTTTATACTGTCGCAAATTTTAATTGCGCCAGGGATTGCCTTTTCTACAGTAAATTATTCAAAAAATAATTTTATACTGTCGCAAATTTTAATTGCGCCAGGGATTGCCTTTTCTACAGTAAATTATTCAAAAAATAATTTTCAACTGTCACAAATTTTATGTGCGCCAGGGATTGCCTTTTTTATAGTAAATTATTCAAAAAATAATTTTCAACTGTCACAAATTTTAAATATCCCAGGGATTGCCTTTTCTACAGTAAATTATTCAAAAAATAATTTTATACTGTCGCAAATTTTAATTGCGCCAGGGATTGCCTTTTCTACAGTAAATTATTCAAAAAATAATTTTCAACTGTCACAAATTTTATGTGCGCCAGGGATTGCCTCTTCTATAGTAAATTATTCAAAAAATAATTTTCAACTGTCACAAATTTTAAATATCCCAGGGATTGCCTTTTCTACAGTAAATTATTCAAAAAATAATTTTATACTGTCGCAAATTTTAATTGCGCCAGGGATTGCCTTTTCTACAGTAAATTATTCAAAAAATAATTTTCAACTGTCACAAATTTTAATTGCGCCAGGGATTGCCTTTTCTATAGTAAATTATTCAAAAAATAATTTTATACTGTCGCAAATTTTAATTGCGCCAGGGATTGCCTTTTCTACAGTAAATTTTTCAAAAACTAATTTTATACTGTCGCAAATTTTAAATATCCCAGGGATTGCCTTTTATATAGTAAATTTTTCAAAAACTAATTTTATACTGTCGCAAATTTTAATTGCGCCAGGGATTGCCTTTTCTACAGTAAATTTTTCAAAAACTAATTTTCAACTGTCACAAATTTTAATTGCGCCAGGGATTGCCTTTTCTATAGTAAATTATTCAAAAAATAATTTTCTACTGTCGCAAATTTTAATTGCGCCAGGGATTGCCTTTTCTATAGTAAATTATTCAAAAAATAATTTTCAACTGTCGCAAATTTTAATTGCGCCAGGGATTGCCTTTTCTACAGTAAATTATTCAAAAAATAATTTTCAACTGTCACAAATTTTATGTGCGCCAGGGATTGCCTTTTCTATAGTAAATTATTCAAAAAATAATTTTCAACTGTCACAAATTTTAAATATCCCAGGGATTGCCTTTTCTACAGTAAATTATTCAAAAAATAATTTTATACTGTCGCAAATTTTAATTGCGCCAGGGATTGCCTTTTCTATAGTAAATTATTCAAAAAATAATTTTCAACTGTCGCAAATTTTAAATATCCCAGGGATTGCCTTTTCTACAGTAAATTATTCAAAAAATAATTTTATACTGTCGCAAATTTTAAATATCCCAGGGATTGCCTTTTCTATAGTAAATTATTCAAAAAATAATTTTCAACTGTCACAAATTTTAATTGCGCCAGGGATTGCCTTTTCTATAGTAAATTATTCAAAAAATAATTTTCTACTGTCGCAAATTTTAATTGCGCCAGGGATTGCCTTTTATATAGTAAATTTTTCAAAAACTAATTTTCAACTGTCGCAAATTTTAATTGCGCCAGGGATTGCCTTTTATATAGTAAATAATTCAAAAAATAATTTTCAACTGTCACAAATTTTAATTGCGCCAGGGATTGCCTTTTATATAGAAAATTATTCAAAAAATAATTTTATACTGTCGCAAATTTTAATTGCGCCAGGGATTGCCTTTTCTACAGTAAATTATTCAAAAAATAATTTTCAACTGTCACAAATTTTATGTGCGCCAGGGATTGCCTTTTCTATAGTAAATTATTCAAAAAATAATTTTCAACTGTCACAAATTTTAAATATCCCAGGGATTGCCTTTTCTACAGTAAATTATTCAAAAAATAATTTTATACTGTCGCAAATTTTAATTGCGCCAGGGATTGCCTTTTCTATAGTAAATTATTCAAAAAATAATTTTATACTGTCGCAAATTTTAATTGCGCCAGGGATTGCCTTTTCTACAGTAAAATATTCAAAAACTAATTTTCAACTGTCACAAATTTTAATTGCGCCAGGGATTGCCTTTTCTATAGTAAATTATTCAAAAAATAATTTTCAACTGTCACAAATTTTAATTGCGCCAGGGATTGCCTTTTATATAGTAAATTATTCAAAAAATAATTTTATACTGTCGCAAATTTTAATTGCGCCAGGGATTGCCTTTTCTACAGTAAATTATTCAAAAAATAATTTTCAACTGTCACAAATTTTATGTGCGCCAGGGATTGCCTTTTCTATAGTAAATTATTCAAAAAATAATTTTCAACTGTCACAAATTTTAAATATCCCAGGGATTGCCTTTTCTACAGTAAATTATTCAAAAAATAATTTTATACTGTCGCAAATTTTAATTGCGCCAGGGATTGCCTTTTCTATAGTAAATTATTCAAAAAATAATTTTATACTGTCGCAAATTTTAATTGCGCCAGGGATTGCCTTTTCTACAGTAAATTATTCAAAAACTAATTTTCAACTGTCACAAATTTTAATTGCGCCAGGGATTGCCTTTTATATAGTAAATTTTTCAAAAACTAATTTTATACTGTCGCAAATTTTAATTGCGCCAGGGATTGCCTTTTCTATAGTAAATTATTCAAAAACTAATTTTCTACTGTCGCAAATTTTAAATATCCCAGGGATTGCCTTTTATACAGTAAATTATTCAAAAAATAATTTTATACTGTCGCAAATTTTAATTGCGCCAGGGATTGCCTTTTCTATAGTAAATTATTCAAAAAATAATTTTATACTGTCGCAAATTTTAAATATCCCAGGGATTGCCTTTTCTATAGTAAATTATTCAAAAAATAATTTTCAACTGTCACAAATTTTAAATATCCCAGGGATTGCCTTTTCTATAGTAAATTATTCAAAAAATAATTTTCAACTGTCGCAAATTTTAAATATCCCAGGGATTGCCTTTTCTACAGTAAATTATTCAAAAAATAATTTTCAACTGTCGCAAATTTTATGTGCGCCAGGGATTGCCTTTTCTATAGTAAATTATTCAAAAACTAATTTTATACTGTCGCAAATTTTATGTGCGCCAGGGATTGCCTTTTCTATAGTAAATTATTCAAAAAATAATTTTCAACTGTCACAAATTTTAATTGCGCCAGGGATTGCCTTTTCTATAGTAAATTATTCAAAAAATAATTTTATACTGTCGCAAATTTTAAATATCCCAGGGATTGCCTTTTCTATAGTAAATTATTCAAAAAATAATTTTCAACTGTCACAAATTTTAATTGCGCCAGGGATTGCCTTTTCTATAGTAAATTATTCAAAAACTAATTTTATACTGTCGCAAATTTTATGTGCACCAGGGATTGCCTTTTCTATAGTAAATTATTCAAAAAATAATTTTCAACTGTCACAAATTTTAATTGCGCCAGGGATTGCCTTTTCTATAGTAAATTATTCAAAAAATAATTTTCTACTGTCGCAAATTTTAAATATCCCAGGGATTGCCTTTTCTATAGTAAATTATTCAAAAAATAATTTTCAACTGTCGCAAATTTTATGTGCGCCAGGGATTGCCTTTTCTATAGTAAATTATTCAAAAACTAATTTTATACTGTCGCAAATTTTATGTGCGCCAGGGATTGCCTTTTCTATAGTAAATTATTCAAAAACTAATTTTCTACTGTCGCAAATTTTAATTGCGCCAGGGATTGCCTTTTCTATAGTAAATTATTCAAAAAATAATTTTATACTGTCGCAAATTTTAATTGCGCCAGGGATTGCCTTTTCTATAGTAAATTATTCAAAAAATAATTTTCAACTGTCGCAAATTTTAAATATCCCAGGGATTGCCTTTTCTACAGTAAATTATTCAAAAAATAATTTTATACTGTCACAAATTTTAATTGCGCCAGGGATTGCCTTTTCTATAGTAAATTGTTCAAAAACTAATTTTATACTGTCGCAAATTTTAAATATCCCAGGGATTGCCTTTTATATAGTAAATTTTTCAAAAACTAATTTTATACTGTCGCAAATTTTAATTGCGCCAGGGATTGCCTTTTCTATAGTAAATTATTCAAAAACTAATTTTATACTGTCGCAAATTTTAAATATCCCAGGGATTGCCTTTTCTACAGTAAATTATTCAAAAAATAATTTTATACTGTCACAAATTTTAATTGCGCCAGGGATTGCCTTTTCTATTGTAAATTATTCAAAAACTAATTTTATACTGTCGCAAATTTTAAATATCCCAGGGATTGCCTTTTATATAGTAAATTTTTCAAAAACTAATTTTATACTGTCGCAAATTTTAATTGCGCCAGGGATTGCCTTTTCTATAGTAAATTATTCAAAAACTAATTTTATACTGTCGCAAATTTTATGTGCGCCAGGGATTGCCTTTTCTATAGTAAATTATTCAAAAAATAATTTTATACTGTCGCAAATTTTAATTGCGCCAGGGATTGCCTTTTCTATAGTAAATTATTCAAAAAATAATTTTCAACTGTCACAAATTTTAATTGCGCCAGGGATTGCCTTTTCTATAGTAAATTATTCAAAAAATAATTTTCAACTGTCACAAATTTTAAATATCCCAGGGATTGCCTTTCCTATAGTAAATTATTCAAAAAATAATTTTATACTGTCGCAAATTTTAAATATCCCAGGGATTGCCTTTTCTACAGTAAATTATTCAAAAAATAATTTTATACTGTCGCAAATTTTAATTGCGCCAGGGATTGCCTTTTCTATAGTAAATTATTCAAAAAATAATTTTATACTGTCGCAAATTTTATGTGCGCCAGGGATTGCCTTTTCTATAGTAAATTATTCAAAAAATAATTTTATACTGTCGCAAATTTTATGTGCGCCAGGGATTGCCTTTTCTATAGTAAATTATTCAAAAAATAATTTTATACTGTCGCAAATTTTAATTGCGCCAGGGATTGCCTTTTCTATAGTAAATTATTCAAAAAATAATTTTATACTGTCGCAAATTTTAAATATCCCAGGGATTGCCTTTTCTATAGTAAATTATTCAAAAACTAATTTTCTACTGTCGCAAATTTTAATTGCGCCAGGGATTGCCTTTTCTATAGTAAATTATTCAAAAAATAATTTTATACTGTCGCAAATTTTAAATATCCCAGGGATTGCCTTTTCTACAGTAAATTATTCAAAAACTAATTTTATACTGTCGCAAATTTTAAATATCCCAGGGATTGCCTTTTCTATAGTAAATTATTCAAAAAATAATTTTATACTGTCGCAAATTTTAAATATCCCAGGGATTGCCTTTTCTATAGTAAATTATTCAAAAACTAATTTTATACTGTCGCAAATTTTAAATATCCCAGGGATTGCCTTTTCTATAGTAAATTATTCAAAAAATAATTTTCTACTGTCGCAAATTTTAAATATCCCAGGGATTGCCTTTTCTATAGTAAATTATTCAAAAAATAATTTTATACTGTCGCAAATTTTAAATATCCCAGGGATTGCCTTTTCTATAGTAAATTATTCAAAAACTAATTTTCTACTGTCGCAAATTTTAATTGCGCCAGGGATTGCCTTTTCTATAGTAAATTATTCGAAAAATAATTTTATACTGTCGCAAATTTTAAATATCCCAGGGATTGCCTTTTCTACAGTAAATTATTCAAAAACTAATTTTATACTGTCGCAAATTTTAATTGCGCCAGGGATTGCCTTTTCTATAGTAAATTTTTCAAAAACTAATTTTATACTGTCGCAAATTTTAATTGCGCCAGGGATTGCCTTTTCTATAGTAAATTATTCAAAAAATAATTTTCAACTGTCGCAAATTTTAAATATCCCAGGGATTGCCTTTTATATAGTAAATTATTCAAAAACTAATTTTCAACTGTCACAAATTTTAATTGCGCCAGGGATTGCCTTTTCTATAGTAAATTATTCAAAAACTAATTTTATACTGTCGCAAATTTTAATTGCGCCAGGGATTGCCTTTTCTATAGTAAATTATTCAAAAAATAATTTTATACTGTCACAAATTTTATGTGCGCCAGGGATTGCCTTTTCTATAGTAAATTATTCAAAAACTAATTTTATACTGTCGCAAATTTTAATTGCGCCAGGGATTGCCTTTTCTATAGTAAATTATTCAAAAAATAATTTTCAACTGTCGCAAATTTTAATTGCGCCAGGGATTGCCTTTTATATAGTAAATTATTCAAAAACTAATTTTATACTGTCGCAAATTTTAATTGCGCCAGGGATTGCCTTTTCTACAGTAAATTATTCAAAAAATAATTTTATACTGTCACAAATTTTATGTGCGCCAGGGATTGCCTTTTCTATAGTAAATTATTCAAAAACTAATTTTATACTGTCACAAATTTTAATTGCGCCAGGGATTGCCTTTTATATAGTAAATTATTCAAAAACTAATTTTATACTGTCGCAAATTTTAATTACGCCAGGGATTGCCTTTTCTATAGTAAATTATTCAAAAACTAATTTTCAACTGTCACAAATTTTAATTGCGCCAGGGATTGCCTTTTATATAGTAAATTATTCAAAAAATAATTTTCAACTGTCACAAATTTTAATTGCGCCAGGGATTGCCTTTTCTATAGTAAATTATTCAAAAACTAATTTTATACTGTCGCAAATTTTAATTGCGCCAGGGATTGCCTTTTCTATAGTAAATTATTCAAAAAATAATTTTCAACTATCACAAATTTTAATTGCGCCAGGGATTGCCTTTTCTATAGTAAATTATTCAAAAACTAATTTTCTACTGTCGCAAATTTTAAATATCCCAGGGATTGCCTTTCTATAGTAAATTATTCAAAAAATAATTTTCAACTGTCACAAATTTTAATTGCGCCAGGGATTGCCTTTTCTATAGTAAATTATTCAAAAACTAATTTTATACTGTCGCAAATTTTAATTGCGCCAGGGATTGCCTTTTCTATAGTAAATTATTCAAAAACTAATTTTATACTGTCGCAAATTTTAATTGCGCCAGGGATTGCCTTTTATATAGTAAATTATTCAAAAAATAATTTTCTACTGTCGCAAATTTTAAATATCCCAGGGATTGCCTTTTCTATAGTAAATTATTCAAAAACTAATTTTATACTGTCGCAAATTTTAATTGCGCCAGGGATTGCCTTTTCTATAGTAAATTATTCAAAAACTAATTTTATACTGTGACAAATTTTAATTGCGCCAGGGATTGCCTTTTCTATAGTAAATTATTCAAAAAATAATTTTATACTGTCGCAAATTTTAAATATCCCAGGGATTGCCTTTTCTATAGTAAATTATTCAAAAAATAATTTTATACTGTCGCAAATTTTAAATATCCCAGGGATTGCCTTTTCTACAGTAAATTATTCAAAAAATAATTTTATACTGTCGCAAATTTTAAATATCCCAGGGATTGCCTTTTCTATAGTAAATTATTCAAAAAATAATTTTCTACTGTCGCAAATTTTAAATATCCCAGGGATTGCCTTTTCTATAGTAAATTATTCAAAAACTAATTTTATACTGTCGCAAATTTTAATTGCGCCAGGGATTGCCTTTTCTATAGTAAATTATTCAAAAACTAATTTTATACTGTCACAAATTTTAATTGCGCCAGGGATTGCCTTTTCTATAGTAAATTATTCAAAAAATAATTTTATACTGTCGCAAATTTTAAATATCCCAGGGATTGCCTTTTCTATAGTAAATTATTCAAAAAATAATTTTATACTGTCGCAAATTTTAAATATCCCAGGGATTGCCTTTTCTACAGTAAATTATTCAAAAAATAATTTTATACTGTCGCAAATTTTAAATATCCCAGGGATTGCCTTTTCTATAGTAAATTATTCAAAAAATAATTTTCTACTGTCGCAAATTTTAAATATCCCAGGGATTGCCTTTTCTATAGTAAATTATTCAAAAAATAATTTTCAACTGTCGCAAATTTTATGTGCGCCAGGGATTGCCTTTTCTATAGTAAATTATTCAAAAACTAATTTTATACTGTCGCAAATTTTATGTGCGCCAGGGATTGCCTTTTCTATAGTAAATTATTCAAAAAATAATTTTCAACTGTCGCAAATTTTAAATATCCCAGGGATTGCCTTTTCTACAGTAAATTATTCAAAAACTAATTTTATACTGTCGCAAATTTTAATTGCGCCAGGGATTGCCTTTTCTATAGTAAATTATTCAAAAACTAATTTTATACTGTCGCAAATTTTAAATATCCCAGGGATTGCCTTTTATATAGTAAATTTTTCAAAAACTAATTTTATACTGTCGCAAATTTTAATTGCGCCAGGGATTGCCTTTTCTATAGTAAATTATTCAAAAACTAATTTTATACTGTCGCAAATTTTAAATATCCCAGGGATTGCCTTTTCTACAGTAAATTATTCAAAAACTAATTTTATACTGTCGCAAATTTTAATTGCGCCAGGGATTACCTTTTCTATAGTAAATTATTCAAAAACTAATTTTATACTGTCGCAAATTTTAAATATCCCAGGGATTGCCTTTTATATAGTAAATTTTTCAAAAACTAATTTTATACTGTCGCAAATTTTAATTGCGCCAGGGATTGCCTTTTCTATAGTAAATTATTCAAAAACTAATTTTATACTGTCGCAAATTTTAAATATCCCAGGGATTGCCTTTTCTATAGTAAATTATTCAAAAACTAATTTTATACTGTCACAAATTTTAATTGCGCCAGGGATTGCCTTTTATATAGTAAATTATTCAAAAACTAATTTTATACTGTCGCAAATTTTAAATATCCCAGGGATTGCCTTTTCTATAGTAAATTATTCAAAAACTAATTTTATACTGTCGCAAATTTTAATTGCGCCAGGGATTGCCTTTTATATAGTAAATTATTCAAAAAATAATTTTATACTGTCGCAAATTTTAAATATCCCAGGGATTGCCTTTTCTATAGTAAATTATTCAAAAAATAATTTTTTACTGTCGCAAATTTTATGTGCGCCAGGGATTGCCTTTTCTATAGTAAATTATTCAAAAACTAATTTTATACTGTCGCAAATTTTAAATATCCCAGGGATTGCCTTTTCTACAGTAAATTATTCAAAAAATAATTTTATACTGTCACAAATTTTAACTGCGCCAGGGATTGCCTTTTCTATAGTAAATTATTCAAAAAATAATTTTCAACTGTCGCAAATTTTAAATATCCCAGGGATTGCCTTTTCTACAGTAAATTATTCAAAAACTAATTTTATACTGTCGCAAATTTTAATTGCGCCAGGGATTGCCTTTTCTATAGTAAATTTTTCAAAAACTAATTTTATACTGTCGCAAATTTTAAATATCCCAGGGATTGCCTTTTCTATAGTAAATTATTCAAAAACTAATTTTATACTGTCGCAAATTTTAATTGCGCCAGGGATTGCCTTTTCTATAGTAAATTATTCAAAAACTAATTTTATACTGTCGCAAATTTTAATTGCGCCAGGGATTGCCTTTTCTATAGTAAATTATTCAAAAAATAATTTTCAACTGTCACAAATTTTAATTGCGCCAGGGATTGCCTTTTCTATAGTAAATTATTCAAAAACTAATTTTATACTGTCGCAAATTTTAATTACGCCAGGGATTGCCTTTTCTATAGTAAATTATTCAAAAACTAATTTTATACTGTCGCAAATTTTATGTGCGCCAGGGATTGCCTTTTCTATAGCAAATTATTCAAAAACTAATTTTATACTGTCGCAAATTTTAATTGCGCCAGGGATTGCCTTTTCTATAGTAAATTATTCAAAAAATAATTTTCAACTGTCACAAATTTTAATTGCGCCAGGGATTGCCTTTTCTATAGTAAATTATTCAAAAACTAATTTTATACTGTCGCAAATTTTATGTGCGCCAGGGATTGCCTTTTCTATAGTAAATTATTCAAAAAATAATTTTCAACTGTCACAAATTTTAATTGCGCCAGGGATTGCCTTTTCTATAGTAAATTATTCAAAAACTAATTTTATACTGTCGCAAATTTTAATTGCGCCAGGGATTGCCTTTTCTATAGTAAATTATTCAAAAACTAATTTTATACTGTCGCAAATTTTAATTGCGCCAGGGATTGCCTTTTCTATAGTAAATTATTCAAAAAATAATTTTCAACTGTCGCAAATTTTAAATATCCCAGGGATTGCCTTTTCTATAGTAAATTATTCAAAAACTAATTTTATACTGTCGCAAATTTTAATTGCGCCAGGGATTGCCTTTTCTATAGTAAATTATTCAAAAACTAATTTTATACTGTCACAAATTTTAATTGCGCCAGGGATTGCCTTTTCTATAGTAAATTATTCAAAAAATAATTTTCAACTGTCGCAAATTTTAAATATCCCAGGGATTGCCTTTTCTATAGTAAATTATTCAAAAAATAATTTTATACTGTCGCAAATTTTAATTGCGCCAGGGATTGCCCTTTCTATAGTAAATTATTCAAAAAATAATTTTATACTGTCGCAAATTTTAAATATCCCAGGGATTGCCTTTTCTATAGTAAATTATTCAAAAAATAATTTTATACTGTCGCAAATTTTAAATATCCCAGGGATTGCCTTTTCTATAGTAAATTATTCAAAAAATAATTTTCAACTGTCGCAAATTTTAAATATCCCAGGGATTGCCTTTTCTACAGTAAATTATTCAAAAAATAATTTTCAACTGTCGCAAATTTTAAATATCCCAGGGATTGCCTTTTCTACAGTAAATTATTCAAAAAATAATTTTATACTGTCGCAAATTTTATGTGCGCCAGGGATTGCCTTTTCTATAGTAAATTATTCAAAAAATAATTTTATACTGTCGCAAATTTTATGTGCGCCAGGGATTGCCTTTTCTATAGTAAATTATTCAAAAAATAATTTTCAACTGTCGCAAATTTTAATTGCGCCAGGGATTGCCTTTTCTATAGTAAATTATTCAAAAAATAATTTTCAACTGTCGCAAATTTTAATTGCGCCAGGGATTGCCTTTTCTATAGTAAATTTTTCAAAAAATAATTTTATACTGTCGCAAATTTTATGTGCGCCAGGGATTGCCTTTTCTATAGTAAATTATTCAAAAAATAATTTTATACTGTCGCAAATTTTATGTGCGCCAGGGATTGCCTTTTCTATAGTAAATTATTCAAAAAATAATTTTCAACTGTCGCAAATTTTAATTGCGCCAGGGATTGCCTTTTCTATAGTAAATTATTCAAAAAATAATTTTCAACTGTCGCAAATTTTAATTGCGCCAGGGATTGCCTTTTCTATAGTAAATTTTTCAAAAACTAATTTTATACTGTCGCAAATTTTATGTGCGCCAGGGATTGCCTTTTATATAGTAAATTATTCAAAAACTAATTTTATACTGTCGCAAATTTTAATTGCGCCAGGGATTGCCTTTTCTATAGTAAATTATTCAAAAAATAATTTTCAACTGTCACAAATTTTAATTGCGCCAGGGATTGCCTTTTCTATAGTAAATTATTCAAAAACTAATTTTATACTGTCGCAAATTTTAAATATCCCAGGGATTGCCTTTTCTATAGTAAATTTTTCAAAAACTAATTTTATACTGTCGCAAATTTTAATTGCGCCAGGGATTGCCTTTTCTATAGTAAATTATTCAAAAACTAATTTTATACTGTCGCAAATTTTAAATATCCCAGGGATTGCCTTTTCTATAGTAAATTATTCAAAAACTAATTTTATACTGTCGCAAATTTTAATTGCGCCAGGGATTGCCTTTTCTATAGTAAATTTTTCAAAAACTAATTTTATACTGTCGCAAATTTTATGTGCGCCAGGGATTGCCTTTTATATAGTAAATTATTCAAAAACTAATTTTATACTGTCGCAAATTTTATGTGCGCCAGGGATTGCCTTTTCTATAGTAAATTATTCAAAAAATAATTTTATACTGTCGCAAATTTTAAATATCCCAGGGATTGCCTTTTCTATAGTAAATTATTCAAAAAATAATTTTATACTGTCGCAAATTTTAAATATCCCAGGGATTGCCTTTTCTATAGTAAATTATTCAAAAAATAATTTTCAACTGTCGCAAATTTTAAATATCCCAGGGATTGCCTTTTCTACAGTAAATTATTCAAAAAATAATTTTCAACTGTCGCAAATTTTAAATATCCCAGGGATTGCCTTTTCTACAGTAAATTATTCAAAAAATAATTTTATACTGTCGCAAATTTTAATTGCGCCAGGGATTGCCTTTTCTATAGTAAATTATTCAAAAAATAATTTTCAACTGTCACAAATTTTAATTGCGCCAGGGATTGCCTTTTCTATAGTAAATTATTCAAAAAATAATTTTCAACTGTCACAAATTTTAATTGCGCCAGGGATTGCCTTTTCTATAGTAAATTATTCAAAAACTAATTTTATACTGTCGCAAATTTTAATTACGCCAGGGATTGCCTTTTCTATAGTAAATTATTCAAAAAATAATTTTCAACTGTCACAAATTTTAATTGCGCCAGGGATTGCCTTTTCTATAGTAAATTATTCAAAAAATAATTTTCAACTGTCACAAATTTTAATTGCGCCAGGGATTGCCTTTTCTATAGTAAATTATTCAAAAAATAATTTTCAACTGTCACAAATTTTAATTGCGCCAGGGATTGCCTTTTCTATAGTAAATTATTCAAAAAATAATTTTCAACTGTCACAAATTTTAATTGCGCCAGGGATTGCCTTTTCTATAGTAAATTATTCAAAAACTAATTTTATACTGTCGCAAATTTTAATTGCGCCAGGGATTGCCTTTTCTATAGTAAATTATTCAAAAACTAATTTTATACTGTCACAAATTTTAATTGCGCCAGGGATTGCCTTTTATATAGTAAATTATTCAAAAACTAATTTTCAACTGTCACAAATTTTAATTGCGCCAGGGATTGCCTTTTCTATAGTAAATTATTCAAAAACTAATTTTATACTGTCGCAAATTTTAATTGCGCCAGGGATTGCCTTTTCTATAGTAAATTATTCAAAAAATAATTTTATACTGTCGCAAATTTTAAATATCCCAGGGATTGCCTTTTCTACAGTAAATTATTCAAAAACTAATTTTATACTGTCGCAAATTTTAATTACGCCAGGGATTGCCTTTTCTACAGTAAATTATTCAAAAAATAATTTTATACTGTCGCAAATTTTAAATATCCCAGGGATTGCCTTTTCTATAGTAAATTATTCAAAAACTAATTTTATACTGTCGCAAATTTTAATTGCGCCAGGGATTGCCTTTTATATAGTAAATTATTCAAAAAATAATTTTCAACTGTCACAAATTTTAATTGCGCCAGGGATTGCCTTTTCTATAGTAAATTTTTCAAAAACTAATTTTATACTGTCGCAAATTTTATGTGCGCCAGGGATTGCCTTTTATATAGTAAATTATTCAAAAACTAATTTTATACTGTCACAAATTTTAATTGCGCCAGGGATTGCCTTTTCTATAGTAAATTATTCAAAAAATAATTTTATACTGTCGCAAATTTTAAATATCCCAGGGATTGCCTTTTCTATAGTAAATTATTCAAAAAATAATTTTATACTGTCGCAAATTTTAAATATCCCAGGGATTGCCTTTTCTACAGTAAATTATTCAAAAACTAATTTTATACTGTCGCAAATTTTAAATATCCCAGGGATTGCCTTTTCTATAGTAAATTATTCAAAAAATAATTTTCAACTGTCACAAATTTTAATTGCGCCAGGGATTGCCTTTTCTATAGTAAATTATTCAAAAAATAATTTTCAACTGTCACAAATTTTAATTGCGCCAGGGATTGCCTTTTCTATAGTAAATTATTCAAAAACTAATTTTATACTGTCGCAAATTTTAAATATCCCAGGGATTGCCTTTTCTATAGTAAATTATTCAAAAACTAATTTTATACTGTCGCAAATTTTAAATATCCCAGGGATTGCCTTTTCTATAGTAAATTATTCAAAAACTAATTTTATACTGTCGCAAATTTTAATTGCGCCAGGGATTGCCTTTTCTATAGTAAATTATTCAAAAACTAATTTTATACTGTCGCAAATTTTAAATATCCCAGGGATTGCCTTTTCTATAGTAAATTATTCAAAAAATAATTTTCAACTGTCACAAATTTTAATTGCGCCAGGGATTGCCTTTTCTATAGTAAATTTTTCAAAAACTAATTTTATACTGTCGCAAATTTTATGTGCGCCAGGGATTGCCTTTTATATAGTAAATTATTCAAAAACTAATTTTATACTGTCGCAAATTTTAATTGCGCCAGGGATTGCCTTTTATATAGTAAATTATTCAAAAAATAATTTTCAACTGTCACAAATTTTAATTGCGCCAGGGATTGCCTTTTCTATAGTAAATTATTCAAAAACTAATTTTATACTGTCGCAAATTTTAAATATCCCAGGGATTGCCTTTTCTATAGTAAATTATTCAAAAAATAATTTTCAACTGTCACAAATTTTAATTGCGCCAGGGATTGCCTTTTCTATAGTAAATTATTCAAAAAATAATTTTCAACTGTCACAAATTTTAATTGCGCCAGGGATTGCCTTTTCTATAGTAAATTATTCAAAAACTAATTTTATACTGTCGCAAATTTTAAATATCCCAGGGATTGCCTTTTCTATAGTAAATTATTCAAAAAATAATTTTATACTGTCGCAAATTTTAATTGCGCCAGGGATTGCCTTTTATATAGTAAATTATTCAAAAAATAATTTTATACTGTCGCAAATTTTAAATATCCCAGGGATTGCCTTTTCTATAGTAAATTATTCAAAAAACTAATTTTATACTGTCGCAAATTTTAATTGCGCCAGGGATTGCCTTTTATATAGTAAATTATTCAAAAACTAATTTTCAACTGTCACAAATTTTATGTGCGCCAGGGATTGCCTTTTCTATAGTAAATTATTAAAAAAATAATTTTCAACTGTCGCAAATTTTAAATATCCCAGGGATTGCCTTTTCTATAGTAAATTATTCAAAAACTAATTTTATACTGTCGCAAATTTTAATTGCGCCAGGGATTGCCTTTTATATAGTAAATTATTCAAAAAATAATTTTCAACTGTCACAAATTTTAATTGCGCCAGGGATTGCCTTTTCTATAGTAAATTATTCAAAAACTAATTTTATACTGTCGCAAATTTTAAATATCCCAGGGATTGCCTTTTCTATAGTAAATTATTCAAAAACTAATTTTATACTGTCGCAAATTTTAATTGCGCCAGGGATTGCCTTTTATATAGTAAATTATTCAAAAAATAATTTTCAACTGTCACAAATTTTAATTGCGCCAGGGATTGCCTTTTCTATAGTAAATTATTCAAAAACTAATTTTATACTGTCGCAAATTTTAAATATCCCAGGGATTGCCTTTTCTATAGTAAATTATTCAAAAACTAATTTTATACTGTCGCAAATTTTAATTGCGCCAGGGATTGCCTTTTCTATAGTAAATTATTCAAAAACTAATTTTCAACTGTCGCAAATTTTAAATATCCCAGGGATTGCCTTTTCTATAGTAAATTATTCAAAAAATAATTTTCAACTGTCACAAATTTTAATTGCGCCAGGGATTGCCTTTTCTATAGTAAATTTTTCAAAAACTAATTTTATACTGTCGCAAATTTTATGTGCGCCAGGGATTGCCTTTTCTATAGTAAATTATTCAAAAACTAATTTTATACTGTCGCAAATTTTAAATATCCCAGGGATTGCCTTTTCTATAGTAAATTATTCAAAAAATAATTTCAACTGTCACAAATTTTAATTGCGCCAGGGATTGCCTTTTCTATAGTAAATTATTCAAAACTAATTTTATACTGTCGCAAATTTTAATTACGCCAGGGATTGCCTTTTATATAGTAAATTATTCAAAAACTAATTTTATACTGTCGCAAATTTTAATTGCGCCAGGATTGCCCTTTTATATAGTAAATTATTCAAAAAATAATTTTCAACTGTCACAAATTTTAATTGCGCCAGGGATTGCCTTTTTCTATAGTAAATTATTCAAAAACTAATTTTATACTGTCGCAAATTTTAAATATCCCAGGGATTGCCTTTTCTATAGTAAATTATTCAAAAAATAATTTTCAACTGTCACAATTTTAATTGCGCCAGGGATTGCCTTTTCTATAGTAAATTATTCAAAAATAATTTTCAACTGTCACAAATTTTAATTGCGCCAGGGATTGCCTTTTCTATAGTAAATTATTCAAAAACTAATTTTATACTGTCGCAAATTTTATGTGCGCCAGGGATTGCCTTTTCTATAGTAAATTATTCAAAAACTAATTTTATACTGTCGCAAATTTTAAATATCCCAGGGATTGCCTTTTCTATAGTAAATTATTCAAAAAATAATTTTATACTGTCGCAAATTTTAATTGCGCCAGGGATTGCCTTTTATATAGTAAATTATTCAAAAATAATTTTCAACTGTCACAAATTTTAATTGCGCCAGGGATTGCCTTTTTCTATAGTAAATTATTCAAAAACTAATTTATACTGTCGCAAATTTAATTGCGCCAGGGATTGCCTTTTCTATAGTAAATTATTCAAAAACTAATTTTATACTGTCGCAAATTTTAAATATCCCAGGGATTGCCTTTTCTATAGTAAATTATTCAAAAAATAATTTTTATACTGTCGCAAATTTTAATTGCGCCAGGGATTGCCTTTTATATAGTAAATTATTCAAAAAATAATTTTATACTGTCGCAAATTTTAAATATCCCAGGGATTGCCTTTTCTATAGTAAATTATTCAAAAACTAATTTTATACTGTCGCAAATTTTAATTGCGCCAGGGATTGCCTTTTATATAGTAAATTATTCAAAAAATAATTTTCAACTGTCACAAATTTTAATTGCGCAGGGATTGCCTTTTCTATAGTAAATTTTTCAAAAACTAATTTTATACTGTCGCAAATTTTATGTGCGCCAGGGATTGCCTTTTATATAGTAAATTATTCAAAAACTAATTTTATACTGTCGCAAATTTTAAATATCCCAGGGATTGCCTTTTCTATAGTAAATTATTCAAAAAATAATTTTCAACTGTCACAAATTTTAATTGCGCCAGGGATTGCCTTTTCTATAGTAAATTATTCAAAAAAATAATTTTCAACTGTCACAATTTTAATTGCGCCAGGGATTGCCTTTTCTATAGTAAATTATTCAAAAACTAATTTTATACTGTCGCAAATTTTAAATATCCCAGGGATTGCCTTTTCTATAGTAAATTATTCAAAAATAATTTTATACTGTCGCAAATTTTAAATATCCCAGGGATTGCCTTTTCTATAGTAAATTATTCAAAAACTAATTTTATACTGTCGCAAATTTTAATTGCGCCAGGGATTGCCTTTTCTATAGTAAATTATTCAAAAACTAATTTTCAACTGTCACAAATTTTAATTGCGCCAGGGATTGCCTTTTCTATAGTAAATTATTCAAAAAATAATTTTCAACTGTCACAAATTTTAATTGCGCCAGGGATTGCCTTTTCTATAGTAAATTTTTCAAAAACTAATTTTATACTGTCGCAAATTTTATGTGCGCCAGGGATTGCCTTTTATATAGTAAATTATTCAAAAACTAATTTTATACTGTCGCAAATTTTAATTGCGCCAGGGATTGCCTTTTATATAGTAAATTATTCAAAAATAATTTTCAACTGTCACAAATTTTAATTGCGCCAGGGATTGCCTTTTCTATAGTAAATTATTCAAAAACTAATTTTATACTGTCGCAAATTTTAAATATCCCAGGGTTTGCCTTTTCTATAGTAAATTATTCAAAAAATAATTTTCAACTGTCACAAATTTTAATTGCGCCAGGGATTGCCTTTTCTATAGTAAATTATTCAAAAAATAATTTTCAACTGTCACAAATTTTAATTGCGCAGGGATTGCCTTTTCTATAGTAAATTATTCAAAAACTAATTTTATACTGTCGCAAATTTTAAATATCCCAGGGATTGCCTTTTCTATAGTAAATTATTCAAAAAACTAATTTTATACTGTCGCAAATTTTAAATATCCCAGGGATTGCCTTTTCTATAGTAAATTATTCAAAAACTAATTTTATACTGTCGCAAATTTTAATTGCGCCAGGGATTGCCTTTCCTATAGTAAATTATTCAAAAACTAATTTTATACTGTCGCAAATTTTAAATATCCCAGGGATTGCCTTTTCTATAGTAAATTAATTCAAAAAATAATTTTCAACTGTCACAAATTTTAATTGCGCAGGGATTGCCTTTTCTATAGTAATTTTTCAAAAACTAATTTTATACTGTCGCAAATTTTATGTGCGCCAGGGATTGCCTTTTATATAGTAAATTATTCAAAAACTAATTTTATACTGTCGCAAATTTTAAATATCCCAGGGATTGCCTTTTCTATAGTAAATTATTCAAAAAATAATTTTATACTGTCGCAAATTTTAATTGCGCCAGGGATTGCCTTTTATATAGTAAATTATTCAAAAAATAATTTTCAACTGTCACAAATTTTAATTGCGCCAGGGATTGCCTTTTCTATAGTAAATTATTCAAAAACTAATTTTATACTGTC